>JABUQX010091332.1:12500-15000 GCA_015478945.1 Trachelipus rathkii | reverse complement strand
GGGAGTGTACTCATTTAACGTCCGAGCAGGACGAAGCCAAGCATAAGGAGCGAATAGCTCATATTCTCCCACCTGACCAGTTGTGAACCTGGGACCCTCGCTTTGTTTGGCGATTGCTCTACCACTGAGCTATCGGGCGCTCTGTTGCATCACTCTTTTTATATTATCGCTTTTACAATGGACACTTCTCTTTTGAACTTTCTAGTCGTATACCATCTCTTTTGAGGAGAGTTCGTGCTACTCATCTTTCTACACAGCAATTTTTTCTCTCTCCAACTCTGACCACAGACTTAAACGCTATGCTCAATCTTACTCGTACTCCACTTTTAAAGTCTGGAACACAATCTCATTATCTCTTTCCCCCTCCTTCTTCTCACCACCTTCAAACACCGCGTATCAGTGTATGTCAACCTTTAATTTGGCTTTGGTTTCCTGATTTTAACCGGCTCTGGTGGAATTTGACAGGCCTGGAAGAGACAAAAAATATATCCATTAACTAAAATTTTGGTTATGTATAAGCACAAAATAGTATGAAAAATACACTGTACAAAGTACTACATTGTATGGTGCATACATTCATAGATGTGATGTATTACCTACCTGCGATAGGGTGTCATTGTTATTCCTTACTGTTCTGGAAATTATAAACAATCTTCAAATGAGTTATTCATGAAGATTTTTGCATGAGAGAAATTTTTATATATGATTTTTCTTGAGCGAAATTTCGTTTAAAGATAAAATTTGCTCCTTCAGTGGTGAAGGATTCATTTTGATAAAGAATGAAAGCCGATCTTTCACTGTCAGAAGCTTTTTGATAAGTCCACCTGAAGGGGCCTCAGTTCACAGTTTTGTTTACCACTTTTCAGAATACTTTTTATTAAATTGAATTTCGCAAATATCCAAGAACAATTTCAGAGTGAAAACTATGCGAGAGAACAAGGATGAACCTTCTACATTGAAGAGAACATCAAAAATGAAACTACAGACTGTTTAGCTAAAATGTGGCACCATGCGTCGTCGAACAGGTTTCACATAAATACATAAATAAGAAGGAAATACTTAACTAAATACTTATTTAAATGATTTAATTACACTATAATACAGCTTTAATAATACTGAGTACAATTTAATAATTCAATTCTCTTTATAATGCAACTAAATGCTATTGGGAATGACGAATAAATATTTACAAATAGAAAAATTCCAGTTTTCATTGTCTTATATTTTTGGTAAATTGTCAAATAAACGGCGTGTTTGTTGAAAAAATATCAACTTGTCGGCTAGTTAACTTGAAATTGCCGAAACACGTGAAAACATCTATTGAATATATATATATATATATATATATATATACTATATATATATATATATATATATATATATATATATGAATAGATAAACCACTATATATCTAGCTATATATATATATATATATATATATATATATATATATATATATATATATATATAATGAGTTTGAATTTTGCAATTGTTAAATAATTTACAGATACAATAATGTAGTAGTAATGCTTATAATTGTACAGTATATTAGTTTAAAGTTCAAACCTCAAAAGTAATTTTGGCTGCATTAAAATATTTAGTTGATATTAGATTTAAGTTAAAACTATTGCGAATGTGAGCTCAATGAAACAACTTTTGGTAATAAAGTAAGCGCAGTGGGGCTACTCTTTTATAAATCAGGATATCTAAGAAATAATAATGAAGGAATAATAAAAAAATAAACGTGGTGGTCTCTTTAGAAAAGTACAACTCTCAAAGTTGTTAAAACTCCCATAGACTTTTCATTTTTGATCCTTCCAGGTTATGTCTAATTTTAGAGCCCTCTAGTTCAGGTTATCATATGTTTGTTGAAGGTATACAGAAAATCCTGTATACTCACTTATAAATCTTATGTAACCTGAACAGGATAACCCTAAAACAACATGGGGCCCTACTTTTTTTCTGAAACCTATACGAAAATTTTGAAATTTGGGAGGCTCTCTTTTTCCTAAAGATAGAAATGTTTTCGTTTCTTTATACTTTATTATTATTTTTTGAAACCATCCTGTGATTTTTAATTATATATATATATATATATATATATATATATATATATATATATATATATATATATATATATATATATATATATATATATATATATATATATATATATATATATATATAGGAAGAGAATATCATATGGGAGTTTAACAACTTTGAGGCTGTAACTTTTCCTAAGAGACCGCCACGTTTGGTTTGTATTCTTCAGCTATTAATTTTGAAGTATATCCGTGATTACCTACAAAATCGGGGAAGCCTCAACGCTACTATTGCCAACTTTTTTACTGAGAGTAGGAAAGAGAACAGTATGGGACAGGAGTGTGACAAGGGTTCTTTGGACCATAAAATCCCTGTTTAGAGTGTTTTGAAAATGATACTTGTGATGTGAGCTTTGGAAAGTGCTTTACACTTAAATAAGCTATATATAGCTTCATAT
>JABUQX010091332.1:0-2500 GCA_015478945.1 Trachelipus rathkii | reverse complement strand
TGCATAGTGAGGATGCCGTCGCGTTCGCGTGAAGCTCTATGGGTGGATTTTCTGGCTGAGCGACGAATTCTCACATAGGTTAGAGGGGGTGGTAAGGCTATCTTTCTTTTCGACTTGTGTCATTCTTCTACTACTTCTCTTCGGATGCATGTAACGCACGCTTACCCCCAGTCTTTGGGGGAAAAAAGGAAGACAATGATCATGATTGATATATATACTATATATATATATATATATATATAATATATATATAATATATATATATATATATTAATATAAATATTATATATATATATATGGCGGATGCCCTTTATTGTTATACAACACACTTAATAAAATAAAAAACTTAATATATTGTAAAACATGGAAATTCTTTATTTACTGAGGTATTGCTCACTATATTTCGCCAGCATTACGCGTGGCCTCTTCAGGTGAGCTTTATAAACTTAAAAGTCTTCTACGTTGATGAGAGAGGAACTGGAGCTGCTATTATGAAATCCGGGTGGTTGTCAGTTTTTTATTTTTTGCAGGATTTTTTTTTGTCAGAATTTTGTGTTTGTCATGATTAAATTTTGTGCTTCATCTATATTTATTTCACCTGTTATTTTATTGTAATTAGAGCTGTTTTTTATGCAATATGATTCTATAATTTTTCTCTTTTTATTATCTGATGCGTACATGATGGGTTGCATATTTTCTATATTTATTTTATGATTGAGATTTCTTCTATGGCTGGTCAAGGCTGAATTTTGGCTGTCGTCCGTCAGGTCATCTTTATGTTGTTGCTTGCGCCTTTTGAAATCTATGGTTTTCTCCCCAATATAGATTTTTGGGCAGTTATGACATGGTATTTTTATAACTGCAAATGGGGTGGTGTTGTTGATATTTTTAATTTATTGGGTTTTTAAACACTTTTTCAATGGTAATTTGTGTTGAAGGGGTGGTAGTAGAATGTTTTTTGGTATTAATTTGCTTTAAGTTTTCGAAGTGGGTAGGGGACAGGGAGGTAAGTGATGTTGTCTTGAACTCTAGGGTTGCGTGTGTGATAATATTTTTCTTTTGCTTTTTTTAGGGCTTTTGAGATAATGTGATTCGGGTATTGTAGTTTTTGGAAAGTTGAAAATAAGAAATTGTATTCTTTTTGTAAAGTTGAAGGGGAACATATGCGAAGTGCTCTTAGGAAAAGGGATGAGAGGGTGCCTATTTTTGTACTGATGGTATGGAATGAATACCAATGGATGTAATTGTTTTGGGATGTTGGTTTTCTGTATATTGAAAAACTCAAAACTGTGGGGGGTCACTCCACTCAATTAAAGTATCTAGGAAGGGAAGGGATTTGCCATTTGGTACTTCTATTGTGAATTGTAGATTGTTATTGAAAGAATTGATGAACGTGAGTATGTTTTGTGGATTGACATGATTGGGGACTGCGCAGAACACATCGTCCACATATCTGTACCAGTGAAGATTTTCGAACAGAGGGTGGGGGAAGAAGTGATATTTTTCTACTAACTCCATGAACAAATTACTGATGATGGGGGAGAGGGGTGAGCCCATACTTAGACCATGTTTTTGTTTAAAATATTTCGTGTTGTAGTGGAAGAAATTGTGTTCTAAAGTAAGATTAACAAGTTTTTTTTAACAGATCGAAAGGATATGTGAGGGTTATGTTATTGTCAAGTATATGACGCTCCAGTAAGGATAAGGCAAGAGGAACCGGTATGGAAGTAAACAGTGATACCGCATCGAAGCTAACAAATTGAAATGAATGTGGGTTGATGTTTTGTATTTTAGAAATGAAATCGGTAGTGTTGGTGATGTGTGAAGTTGAGATTTTACTGATTAGCGGTTTGAATTGTTCGGATATCCATTTTGAAAGTTTGTAAGTGATGTTGTTTGTATTTGATATTATTGGTCGCACAGGGATATTCTCTTTATGCGTTTTCGGGATTCCATAAAATTGTGACAGTTGGGGCATGTATGCTTTCGTGGAATTGTATATGTGAGGGTGTTCTTTGCAAATGTGTTTGAGAGTGCTATTAAATTCATTTTGTGAAGTTTTAAGGGGATCTTTGGTTAAAGGGACGTATGTGTTACGGTCTGCTAGTAAATTGTTGCATTTGTTATTGTAATCTGTGTAGTTTAAAATAACAATATTGTTACCCTTGTCTGAGCGAGTGATTACTATATCATTATTGTTGGTGAGGGAGGTTAGGGATGTATAAAATTTGCTTGGAAACTTACGATAGTTTGCATTTTGAAGTGTTGATGACGTCATCATTCCCTTTAGAAAGCTATTGTTACACGAATGTTCTTTGTCATTTTTACTCCAGGTATCAAAGTCTAAGAAAAATTGGTTTATTGCGTCTTGTTTGTCTATGGAGAAAGACAATCCGTATCCTAATAATATTTTTTCATCCGGAGACAGTATGTAGTTGGAAAGATTGACTATTTTCTGTGTGTTCGAGTTTACAACCCAATTGCATTCTCTCTAAATTTT
>JABUQX010091331.1:45000-52021 GCA_015478945.1 Trachelipus rathkii | reverse complement strand
CCCATGCTGATTACGACACATTAGTTATTCGTTATAAAACAATAATGGACGGTGGATTAAAGCCTTGCTTTGCATCTTGCTTTTTACAACTTGGTTTTACACCCTTGGCTTTAACACCTTGCTTTTTTATCCGTTGCTTTTACACCCTACTTTTACACCCTTGCTTTCTACACTTGGTTGTACAACTTGCTATTTACACCTGCTTAACATCCTTGCTTTTACATCTTGCTTATTACCACCTTGCTTTTACACACCTTTGCTATTACAACTTGCTTTACAACTTCTTTTACTCTTGCTTTAACAACCTTGCTTTTACACCTTGCTTTTACACCTTGCTTTTACACCTTGCTTTTACACTTTGCTTTACACTTTTCTTTACACTTTGCTTTTACACTATGCTTTAACACTTTGCTATTGCACTTTGCTTCTACAAATTATATATATATATATATATATATATATATATATATATAATATACGAGTATATATAAATAGTATAAAATATAATAATAATATATACTATATAATATTATTACAGATATATATATACATTATATATATATATATAAGCATATATATAATATTTATTGTACTATTATATATATATAATATATATTATTATATATATATTATATATATAGTTTTAATATGTTATTTTATTATATGATATCATAAACACAGAATAGATAATACAGACAGACATATATAAAATAAAAATAAGTATAGATAAATAAATATTAATAAATAAATAAATATAAAAGAAAATAGATTATATAAATTTAGATAAAAATATATAAAATAAATAGATAAATATGTAAATAAATAATATTTTATATATCATATTTATATAATAAATATATTTATATATATTATATTTATTAATAATAATATTAGTATATATACTAATATTATATATAATTTTATATAGTTATTCAATATAGTATATATATATAGTATATATATATAATTATATGATATATATTATATTATACTCAGTATATACTATCATTTACACCTGCTCATTACACCTATTGCTTTTACAACTTTGCGTAACACCCTTTGCTTCTTCACATTTGCTTTGATATATTCTTGCTTTTACAACTTGCTTTTAATCTTGCTTGATAGTACACCTTGCTTTACACGCTTTCTTTTTAACAACTGCTTAAAATCCTTGCTTTTTACATCTGCTTTAACACCTTGCTTTTACACTTGGGAAAATGAAGTCACATACGAGGGCAATGCCAAAAAAAATATTACAAACAATATCTTGATACTTTATCACCTTGCTTTTACACCTGGCTTTTACATCTTGATTTTACAACACCTTAATTTACACCTTGCTTTTACACCTTGCCTATTACACCTGTCTTTTACTACCTTCCTTTTTAATATACATTACTCTTTACACCTTGCTTTATTACACCTTGCTTGTAACACCTTGTTTTACATTCTTGACTTTTAATCCTTCTTTTACACTCGCTATTTACACTTTGCCTTTTAATCTTGCTTTATACACTCCTCTGCTTAATTTACATCCTTGTTCTTTTACACCTTGCTTGATTTACAACCTTGCTATTACCTCCTTGCTTTTAACAATCTGGCTTTTTAACAACTTGTCTTTTACACTTTGCTTTAACACCTTGCTTATTAAACCTTGCTTAGATATACCTGTTGCCTATTACAACTTGGCCTTTTACAACTTGCTTTTACACCTGCTTTTTCACCTTCCTTTACACCTTGGTTTTAAACCTGCTTTTACCATTCGCTTGCTTTAAAGACTGCTTTTTACACCTTGCTTTTTACACCTTGCTTTTACACCTTTGCTTTATATCTTAGCTTTTACAGCCTTGGTTTTTACACCTGCTTTTACAGAACATGCTTTTACACTTTGCTTTGCCACTTTGCTTTTACACTGTGCTTTTTACACAATGCTTTAACTCTTTGCTATTGCACTTTGCTTCTGCCAATTATATATATATATATTATATATATAGTAGTATATTGTATATATATATAAATATATATATATAATATAAGCTATATAATATATTAATAATATATATGTAGTAACTAATAGCTCATTTGCCCTGTATGATACTAGGAGTGTACTGATATAGTATTAGCCTAACAAACATACATATTTATATTCATATTACTGGTTGTTTTAAAATGAATGAATTAATCTTCTTTATTATATGTTATTTTCAATAGCATGTATTCTTATATATATTGTTTACTTGGAAATTTTTATTATTGAATATAGGTAATATGGTAATTGCATACCATATTTAAAATATATTGTGGATAACAGTTATTAATAAGATAATATTCAAGAACATGGCAGGTACATAAGCTCGTTAATAGTAGAGATATATATATACACTATAAGTATATATATGTTTATAATTTTTTTCCTATATATACATATATTATATATATTATATATTAGTATATATATATAACGATATATAATATAATATTATATATATATATAATAATATATAGTATATATAAATTATAATATATATTATTATATATATATATATATTAATATTTAATTAATAGATAATATTTATTATATTACAGTATATTAATATATTAATTAATATATATATATTAATTAATATATTATCAATCATATATATATATTAGATATATTTATATATTATATATATATTAATATAATATATATATAAATATATATGTTATACTTATATATAATTATACAATATAAGCCTTTAGTTAATTATATATATTACGTAATATTATATATATATATCTATAATATATATAATATAGTTATATATATATATATATTACTATTACTATTATACTAAATCATGTTAACTATATTTAATTATATAATATATTAATTATACTTATATACTATTATTATTATATATATACTATTAATTAATATTATTAATTATAATATATTATATACTTATAGCTCTCTCTCTTATATATTAATATATATAATAAATTTAAAATAATATATATATATAAATCTTAATATATATATCAATCTTTTAGCTACGAATTCTATCCGGTAACTATGTTTATTATATATATTATATTATGAGATATGTATTACTATATAGTATATATACGCGTGTTATAGCTATATTTCTTATCTATACTATATCTAATCGTAATATAATTTCATTAGCACAATTCTATCATTCTATTAAATTCTAACTTTAATTATTAATTATACTATCATAATTACTAAAGTGCAAACATGTCAACTTATAATATAGACATATAAATCTCTTTTCTAGTTTTAATATAAACAGAAATCTGCAAACAAAATATATTGAGTGAGTGATTAAAATAAAATTATGAAAAATAAATTACAATAAAAAATAGTAATAAAAATAACAATCCTTTTATAATAATTTTAAGAAAATACTTATATCTATTTTTGTGATATACTTACATGATAAGATAAATAAATTATCTGGTCTTTTTGTCGATTAATTAATATTAATATGTTATAATATTAACAATATATAGACTACACATAGTGATATAGAGTGATTTAGTGAAGTATTATACGATATCACTACATAATAATGAGAAATATTCAGATGGAATAAATAAATACCTAAGGAATTCTATACTTAATTATATATATTATATAATAATAACTCAGTAAAGATAGTGAATACTGTACACTCTCAAAGATACTAAATGGGCAAGTACATTGGTGTTGTATTGATAATAATAAGATTGATATGAAAGGAAATATTATATATATATAAACTCAGAAGCAGGAGATTAAACATCCTTTGAAGTTATGTTCGTGAATAGCATAAATAAAATAAATAATTAAATAAATAAATAAATGAAATAAATATTTTATAAACTGTATTTGATATATTTTGTTTGTGTATCGTAGTATATATTAATATATATATGATATATATATATATATATATATATATTTATATATAGGTACTAATAATATATATAAAGATTGGTATATATATAATAAATAATATATAATATATATAATTAAATTTATAAAATATATAATATATATATATATATATATTATAATATATTAATATTATATATTATATATATATATATATATATTATATATTAATTAATATATAAAATATATAATATATATAATAATATTATTAATATTATATATAATATATATATTATATATATTATATATATATTATATTATATATATTAATATATTTATATTTTACATACACGTCTACTTAAACTACTTGAGATTCTAAACATTTATTCCTTATTATTACAAATTGTGTCTTAAACTTGCTCTTAACACCCTTGCTTTTTACGATCTTTTTATTTGACAATCTTGTCTTTTACAATACCTTGTCTTTTAAACTAACCTTGCTATTAACACTTGCTTTTTATTCATTTCTTTTACAAACTTGCTTTTATACACCCTAGATTTTGAGCAATACTTGCGTTCACACCTTTGCTTTTAAAAACAGGAAATGCATAAACAAATGTCCTTTGTACAACTTGTCTTTTTACTTCCTTGATATTAAACAACCTTGCTTTTATCACCTTGTTACTTTTATACCTTGCTTTGTATTACACATCTTGTCTTTTACAACTGCATTTTACCACCTTGTCTTTTATATATACCCTATTTCAGTTCTATCTGATTTGATGTATCTCTTGTTTTTCGTTTTTATACTTTAGCTAATAAACTCATTAATAGAAGTGTGTCGTCCAGGCAAAAATATCTAAGCGTTTCATAGTTGTTTTAATTTCGCCTCCGATATCATCATCATATACTAATACTATATATTCATTACTATATCATATAACTTTAGATAATTTACTCATTTTTTCCTCCCATATTGACTTATGTGAGGTGCACAGCATATAACACCTTAGTGATATATAAATAGATAACATGATATATATAGGATAGAAGGAGAAGTAGTGAGACGTAAAGTGAGGTAGAAAATAAGAAATACTTCTATATACTACGTACCGGTCTACTATAATTTTACTTTTCCTTATATAATTGAAATCTGTAATGACATTCGCAATTTAAAAATTTATCTTAATTCCACGGGAAGGTGTTATGATATTTATTTTTATAACCACCGAGGAGGCATATGTAAAGTTATAACCTCCTATAATATATATTATTTTTTTTATATTTTTTTGTTGTTTTTTTATCTGATCAGTTTTGTTTTTAAAATTTTATGATAATATACTAGAAAAGTGCACATGGTCAAGAACATATCAAAACTACATGACTAAATTAAAATAAAATATAGAATGATGCCAGTTTATAATATTATATTCAAACAATTTCAAACTATTTCTTTAGAGGAGTGTGTCGCTACTTTATAAATTTTCAACTCATATTTTGAAAATAACATTGTTAATATTAGTAATGTTAAATATTTTATTGACAATAAATGAGAAAGAAATATATTTTTATTATCTGTAAATCTAAAACGACGTTAAAGTAAATTTGCACGAACGAAGATTTTTGAGACAACTTGCGTGAGACAATTTCTAATTATTATAAAAGACATAATATAAAACTGACTCCAAATGTTAACAATTAACTGTAGACTTTATCATGTTTAATACTTAACCTAGTGTGATCAGCAGTCTGATCTTATATCGCGAGGACTGACTTTGATTGGTTTTACTCACCTTGCTTTTACTACCTTGCTTGTTACACCTTGCTTTTACACATAGCTTTTAAACGTTGCTTTACACCTTGCTTTTACAGCTTGCTTTTACAACTTGCTTTTTACACTGCTTTTACCTTGTGCTTTTACACCTTGCTTTTTACAACTCTTGCTTGTACACGATATCGCTGTTACAGTTGATGTAACAATTTTTAGGTTTGAAACCTTGCTTTTACACCTTGCTTTACACCTTGGCTTTTACACCTTGCTTTAACCCCTTGTCAATAAGATTTTGCTTTAACAACTCGCTGGTAAGCCAAAGCTAATATACCTTTCATTATCCATTCTTTGCTTTTTACCTTGCTTTACACTTTGCTTTACACTTTCTTTACACTTTGCTTTTTACACTATGCTTTAAACAACCTTTGCTATTGCACTTTAGCTTCTACCAAATATTATATATATATTATATATATATATATAATATATATATATATTATATATTATATATATATATATATATATAATATATTATATATATATTGCTATATTTAGTATTATATAAGTATTATTATATATATATAAATATATATATATTTATATTATAAACACAGAAAGAAAGACAGACATAGACATATATCATATTTCATAAATTCATAAATATATTAAATAAATATATTAAATATATTAAATAAATAAATATATTCAATAAATATATTAAATAAATTGAAAATTTGTACCATTATTACATAGTTCTATATTTTATATATATATATTATATATTATATATTATATAAATATATATAAAAACCTACACTAGTATTATTATATTAATTGATACTATTTTATTATATATAATTATTTATTCACCATTGCTCTTACACCTATGATTTTACATTTTTTTTTTCTGAACACCTCTTTTACATACTGCTTCCTCTTAGACTTTGCTTTGAATTACACCTTGCTTTTTAACTCACTCTTGCTCGACTTACACATCAGTGGTTCCTTTACACCCATTGAAATTTACACCTTGCCTTTTACACTTGTCTTTTTTACACCTTGGCTTCTTAAATCTTGCTTTTAACACCTTGCTTTTACATCATTCTTTTACCACTTGCATTTACACCTTGTTTGTTCACCTTGCTTTTACACCTTGCTTTTACACCTTGCTTTGACACCTTGCCTTTACATCTTGCTTTTTGACAACTTGCTAATTTACTATCAGTGTGCTTTTACAATTTTTGCGTATTGTACATCCTGCTCATTATTACTATAACTGCTTTTATCTCATCTGCTTGTTACATCTTGCTTTTTTCATTCTTGCTTTACAAACTTGTTCTTTTTTATACCTTGCTTTTACACCTTGCTTT
>JABUQX010091331.1:0-40000 GCA_015478945.1 Trachelipus rathkii | reverse complement strand
TCATATCAATCCTCGCCTTTTACTACTCTTTTGCTATACTTAACATCCTCTTATTTATTCGGCATATCTTTTTATTACTCAACAATCTCTCTCTTCTCCATACCTTATGCTTTATTCCACACCTCGCTTTTACAACCTTGCTCATTCTCTCTCTTCAACATTCTTTTCACCAAATAGAGCACTATAGCTATACTCTACATCATTCTTTATTTACACCTTGCCATTACAATAAGCAAGGTACTCTCAACTCTCTATCACACTCCATCAGCTAACTAGGCTGCAGGAGTTACACAAGCAAGATTCCAGGCATCACCTTGCTTTTTACACCTTGCATTCTACACCTCATGCCTTGGACACCTTGCTTTTACATCTCTTCTTCTTTCACTAACATTCGCTTTTTTATCCCTACTACTTGCTTTAATACACCTCTCGCTTATAATAAAATAATCAGTACACAACACATTTCCTGCTACTCATATACCTTTCAGTTAATATATATATAACCAATTCAGTTTCTTACACACGCTTCACTTAATCGTACATTATCTAATTTTTTGTATTTCCATTCAGAAGCTACTATTAACTCCTATAATATATAATATATTATCACAACACCTGCCACTAAGGATTCCTTATTAAGTTACCTGCATAAGCATTGATGCAGGTCATAAAACCATAAAATTGCCAATTTTACATTCTTTACATTCTCTTCGCATTTCTCCTAAATCAAATTTTTATTATGGATGTGATTAATTTAATTTATTAAAGTTCATATATAATTCTCTTTCTAATTACTTCTAAATGCCCTTGTTTATATTCAACAATCGTTATCCTCATGATTATCAATACTTACGTTGGCTACTCCTTATTTACAGAAAATAATATATTAAATTACTAAGTAAACCAAAATAATGAAGAGTAAAATAAAGGAGCTAAAAGGTGTTAAATATTATATTCCTTACTCTATATATTTACCCCTTAATATCCCTTACCCCTATATTTAAGGTATTATATAAAATTTCTTGCTCTCCTCCTCTAATTCTTTTGGGTGAACTGCCCATCCCTACCATAAAATGACTTATTTAATATTAACTCAATACATCCACTAAATCCTCAGTCAATTCATATCTCAATCTTCACCCCTCTCAATTTACTGTGATATATATAATATATATAATATATTTATAATTATAATATATATATATATATATATATTATATAAATATATTATAATATAATATATATATATAATCTATTAATATATATATATATATATAATTATATATATATATTAATATAGATATATATATATATATATAATTATATTATATATGATATATATATAGCTATTTTTATATCTCAAGTGATTATTACCCATATTAATATCTCAAATCTTAACACGTACAGGTCTTGTTGCAAAGCCATACTTGACGCTCGCAGTCTTTAGTTTCTCACGCCAAGATTAGGAAGAAACGAACTCCCTTGTAGTTAATAGCGCCTATTTCCTCTTATCTGTTATCTCTTATTGTCTACCAGGTCTCTACCAAACATATTTGTAAGTCTGTCCTTAGTATTGAATGATTTAGGGATGGAGAGCAATAGTGGATTTTCAAATTCATATCTACTATATCTCAAAAGGATTTGGATGTCACCATTAACGAATGGATTTCAAATATAGTTTTTTCTCTAAGTTACCATAAAATAAAATATTTTTTCGAAATTTATTCTTATACTCCATTATTTAAATAATTACTTATGTTAGGTCACACTTTATTTTATACCTTAAATAAATATCGGACATGATTTTTATATATGTAGGACATGCTGTAAATAAATAATCAAATTACCCTGATGTAACTAATTATATTTCAATCAGGGTTATTCGATATATTATATATATTATATATTTAATATATAAATAATATAATTTTTTTTTTTTTTTTTATTGATTACTTTTTATTTTTATTTTTTTTTTATGTTGAATTTTTAGTGCCAATTGTTTCAATTTGTTTTGCAATATTCCAGTAGAATAGTGACTACAACTGGTTCAAGATAAATATCTAATACTACCTAAAATTAATTAATAAATATAGATAAATAGTTGGCTCTATTCTATAAGTATATAAATCATATTTAAACAATTTCAATAATAATTTTTCATAACACCTTAAACACATTTTGATATAACATCTGTTATTGGATATTTATTTCAAAAGGTCTAACATATCTGCAATGCCCTTTAAACGATATAATTGTAGTGATATAGTAACTTTTTATATAATATATATATATAATTTATTCTCTTTATACTTAGAATAAAACGTATATTGATAAAATTTTGCACTATAAGTGAATATTTTATGTAGTATTTTGACGTAAATTCTATTATACTAAATTATATATATAAAAGAAATTAAATACTGTAATTTAAATTTTAGTCAACTATTAAAGCTCATGATGTAAGCACTGTGACTTTTCATTTGAAAAACATTAATCAGCAATCGAATATATTACTCGGCAGACCGACTAAAATTGATGATTCCCTCAACCTATGATTATAACAACCCGTATGTGACATAGCTTACACTCTTGCTGATCACCTTTGCTTTTACATCTTTATAGTGAGGTTGGTTTCTCACACTCTTTACCCTTGACATTATGCAAATAACATCCTTTTTTAAACACATAATGCTATTATAATCTCTAGGCGTTTGAAGCGTGGCTTTTTATCAGACTTTGGTCTCTTGACATGCTATACCTATGACAACTGTTCTTTATTTCCACCCTGCTCGATATCCCTTGACTATATTACACCTGCTATTTTACATCTTTCTTTTATAGTCAACTTAGTCTTTTACTCCCTTCGTCCTTATGTTAATACCGCTCGACTTCAGACAATCTTCTAGTGCTTTAAATCTTGCTTTCTCAACCTTGTGCTCTCTAGACGTGCTCTCCAAAACTCTATATAGCTTTTCAGAACACACCCGTCTTGCTCACTTAGTGTCTATTTACATTTATCTTTGTCTTGATAAGAAATTTCTCCGTTTCAAATGCCATTTTATAATAGAAGAAACAACCTTAAAGATTATAAAAAATACATACAAAAAGACCAAAAATGACAAACCAATAACTTAGAGAGAGAGAGAGAAATTAAATATATAGATCACAATAAAAAAACAAGAAAGAAGAAAGAAAACAAAACAGAATACGAAAGGTTATTATAAAATTAAAAGAAAGAATCACCAGATCAGACAAAAAAGATCTTACGATAATTAGAAAAGACACATAGAAAAAAAAAAATAAGATATTTTCACTCTCGCATTGCTTTGCTACAAGCTCACTGTGAGGACGTTTAGACCTTGCTTTTTCATCTTGACTTATTTACTATGGAAACCGCTCTCGAGAAAAACCCACCTAAAAAACGAAAAACACGCCCTAAAAACCCACCCGAAAAACCCACCCGAAAAAAACCAAAAACCCCCGTGACCTTTTTTGAGCCCCAAATTTTTACCTGACCTTGACCTTTTTTGGCCTTGACCTTTTTCCGACCAACCCTTTGGTCTTCCATGGGTCATTTTTGGCCCACGGTATTTTTTGTCAACCCTTATTTTTTGGCAACCCTAATTTTTAGCAACCGTTCGAAGAAGGTTTGCGCCAGACGGGCGAAGCCTCCATCGTACGTATTGCCCCCCCTATTTTACCCCCGCCTAATTTTTTCGTCCATGGGTCATTTTTTGCCCACGGTAATTTTACCTTCCTTTGACCTTTTTTGAGCCCAATTTTTTACCTGTCCTTGACCTTTTTTGACCTTTACCTTTTTGGGCTTGACCTTTTTTGAGCCCAAATTTTTTACCTGACCTTGACCTTTTGGGCCTTGACCTTTTGGGACTTTACCTTTTTTTTCGACCAACCCTTCCGTCTTCCATGGGTCAATTTTGGCCCACGGTATTTTTCGGCAACCCCTATTTTTTGAGAACCCTAATTTTTTGCGAACCCCTAATTTTTTTTGGCACCCTTATTTTTGGCCAGTTTTGGCAACCCTATTTTTTCGGCAACCCTAATTTTTGCAACCTTCGAAGAAGGTTGCGCAAACGTTGCGTAGAGCAAACCGTGTGTACGTACCCCACGCCTAATTTTCTTTCGACCAAACCTTTGGTCATCCATGGGCAATTTTGGCCCACCTATTTTTGGCCCTCCCTTTATGGCTTAGCCCCTATTTTTTGATATTTCGGTAACACCTACACACGGTTAGCACGCGCGGCACACACACACACACACACACACACAACACACACACAACACACACACACACACACACACAACACCCAACACCTAGCCCTACACCTAGCCTCCCATATAGCGCTACACCCAGCCCCACATAGCCCTACACCCAGCTACAACTAGCCTTCACCTAATCCTTACACCTACACTTAGCCTACACCTAGCCTCCATATAGCCTACACCTAGCCTCCACTAGCCCCTTTTTGCTTTTACACCTCTAGCTTAATATACACACTTAGCATTTACACCTATGCTCTTCACTCCTCTCCTCCTCTCTCACCCTAACGCCTATAACTTTTACACGCCTTTGCCATTCTTAGTCCCTCAACCCTTGACCTCCTTATTCACACCCTTATGATTTTTCTACACCCTATGTTCCTTACACCCTTTAGCTTTTACACCTTGCCTTACTAACTCTACCTTGCTTTATCCATAAGCATTTGTCTTTACCACAGCCCTTGCATTCCTAGACTCTTGCTATATCCTACTACCTTCGCTTTCTCCTGACAGCCTCTTCGCATTTTATGTACACTCTCTGCTTACACACTTGCTTTTACACCTTGTTTTTTCCACCCAACCTACACCTAGACTCCACCTCACACGCTCTACTGCTTATCCACTCCATTGAATTTCTACATCTCTGCTATCTACACACTCACTCTCTCGCATATCCTCTAAACACTTTGTTTCTTTGAGCACCTATTGCATATTTTAGCCCACCCTGCTTTATCACAACCTCTTTTGTGTTCCCTTAGCTTGTTTATCGACCACTTGCTCCTTTTTATACGTGCCTTCTGCATATTTCACCATCTTGCTTGTATTACACTTGCTTATGTGAGCAGTCTCTTCCTTTGTATATGTATGTGTTTTTTATAACCTTTGTTATTTTTACGACTTTTTTGTTTATTGTGAGCAGCTTCTTGCTTTATTTTACCATCCTTTCTTTTACAGTACGTCGCCTTAGGTGTGACACCAGGTTGGCGTTTAACACCTTGCTTTTAGCGACCGTCTCCCTATATTTGGGTGCACCTATGGTGTTACATTTCCTTGCTTTTATCAAGCTTGCTTTGTTGCCTACACCTTGCACTTTTACACCTTGATTGTAGTACGACCTATGGATGGGTGTGATCTGTGCCTCATTATTACACTTGCTTCTATAAATCGACTTAGTGTTTCATAACACTTGCTTCTAAGCATCCCTGCCTTTTAACACTGTGGTGGTGGTACGTACGTCTGCTTTCATCACATCCGTTTGCCAATTATAGTCTGAGCTGTCTATTCTTATCTTCCTCTCGCACTCTCTTTTTATAAGTTTGCTTCTTCCATAGCACCGCTCCGTTAATATAGCACTATGTGCATTGGTACGACTCGCTTGCTGCTTTAACACCCCTGCTTTAGGGTTATATAATACTTGGTCTTATTACAGAACGTTGACTCTTTCAGAATCTCTGCTTTATTTATATACCTTGGCTGTTATGTAGCATGCCTTTCTTTTATTAATCACGCTGAGCTCTCGTTTAACCCCTATTTGCTTCTTACATCCTTGCTTCTCCTATACACCTTGTCTTTTTACTATCTTGCCCTCTTATTAACATTAACATATCCTTTCTACTAATAACCTGCCTACATATCAATCCTCGGCTTAGTATACATCTGATAACACTTAGCTCTTAAATCTTTGCTTATTCACAATTCTTCTTTATACACACTCTGCTTTTTAATACCTCTCTGTCTCTTCTTCCACCTTCCTCTCTACACATCTTGACTTTCAGATACTCACCTTTGCATACTTACCATACACTTTTCATGCCTTCTACTAACATCCCTCGTGTGATTTATCACTGCTTTGTACACCTTCGCTTTTTACATCCTTGATACTCTTTCTCTCTACATCTTTGATGTTGCATTCTACAACTTTTGCTTGATTATGCACCTCTGCACTTGAGAGGACTTTGCTAGCCTCTTGACTCTTTGCCTTCTCAACAATATTGTAATATGTATTTATAACTCTCCCCTCCTACTACTAGCATTAAATAATAATATGCCTCTCATAAGCTAATTGATGCCTCCATCTTGTGTTCTAATATCTTATTATATTGTAAGACTATCAATTCATTTAGATGACGTTCATCTTTTAGTATACCATTACATTATATATTGATGATTCATTACTTTTGTTAATTAGTAATCATACTCAGCTATTGATGGTACTCATACCTCTACGCCTCATCATAGGAACAGAGTTATATATAATATATTAATGTATTATTATTATCCCCTGAGTTCAGAATAATTGGAACCACCCATAGTATACGCCGCATGCGCCTTCTTACCTGCGCAAAGGCATACCACAGCCCCGCTAACCGCAGGTGCGATTACTCACTGCCGCGTCCTACGCCCGCAGCGGCGGCTAAACCATATGACTAATAGGCTGACAATATTAATACTCACGCGTTTCCTCGCCTCGCCGCGTTTGCGCCGCAGTCAGCATACTTCTTGCGGGAATGAAATATATATATATACTATATAAGTTAATTTCAATTATTTTATTTATTACATACTAAAATACAAATTACTTTTCTATTTCAATAATATTAACTATCAATTTTATTAATTTATATTATTTCATACTTATAACATTTTTATTTAAAAAACATTTTCGCGTATTATGCTCTTAATTGGCAGCCATTATCAGACATTATTAATCATACATTAATATTTATTTTAACATTATTTTTACTTTAATACTTATATTTAATTTTTATAAATTTTTTAAATAATAAATTTTATGTAAGTGAGCGTAACAGTATGTATGATTATATATATATTAGTACTTGATAATATATAAATCATTTTATTTTACTACAATTGTGTACTGAAATTTTATTAAAAACATTAACATTACATACTCTAAAGCAAGACAACAATAAATATCAGTAAATAAATAGGGTTGCTGATACTATATAAACACCTATACAAATAAGGCGTGATTAATTTTATATGTAATGTCTTATTTGATTTTACTGCTTTTTATACTTGACTTTTAATGGCTTTTTAACTCATTAGTTATTTAACTCTTTATTACTTCATGTTTAACTATGGCTTTTAATACCTTAATTATAGTTTTATAATACTGCTTTAACTCAATATTATTAACATTAATTTATATACTATTATATATAATAAGTCTAAGTAAATCAGTAATAATAATCAATAAGATAGGTGTTACTCTTAGCAACATTAGGGTATTAGTATGCATATTTGTTATATTTACTGTACTATTACTAGCTTATATTTATACTCATGTTTTACTTTGACTTTAAACTCATATAGTTTTACTGCTTTAACTCATATATTTTAATTTATATATAATATATATAAATATATATAATATTATATATTAACATAACTTACATACCATTAAAGCTAAGTTAAAATCGTGAATATAAATCAATAGAGTGGTGTGACCTCATCACCTTAACAAAGGAGAAATCCGTTGAAAGATCCACAGATCTTCGCATTATATATAGTATCTTGAATTCAGATATGACTTAAATCTAGTAGTATTAAATCGAGCGATGGTTTTCATAGTATGCTAGATATAACTTATTTACTGATACTTATTACTGATCTGATTAACTTTCTTGCATTACATGCTTTACTTTCTGCTTTACTGTTTTACTTTCTGCTTTACTGTTTTAATACTTTTTATTTTACTAACCACAGTTTGCATATTATATTTAATTATTAAAATTATTTGATTTGAGTAAAATGGTTTTCTTATCCCTCATTTTAATGTGGTCTTTTTCATTCTAATTTTTAGTTTATTTTTATTAAATACTTTTTAAAATAATTTTCTACATTATGCTTATTCAAATAAATTGTTTATTTTTATTCTTTTTATTCTTTTTATATTTTTATGTATTTTACTTGATTATTATTTTATTTTTATTATTTTTATAATATATATAGTTAGTGTTATTTTACTTCATGCCTATTGTTGTTATTATTTAGAACACACATACAGAAACACACACGCACACACACATCACATACTAACTAACACACACACACACACAACTACACTTATACACTTATACACACATTTCACTATTAATGAACTTATACACATACTAATGCACTATGCAACTTATACATAAATTCAGAGGATTTTATTCATAGAACCAGAAAGCAGAATCCACACACACACAGATTTTTATCTTACGACTCTCAACACAGAATATATTTTAACTCATTTACCCACCACATCTCACTTGATAATCTATACCTTTTGCCACTATATACTGGAACTTTGCTTATCTACTCTCACACTCACACAGATTTACTTACACTCACACTCACTTACACATATTTACCACAACACACACACAGAGTTACTTACACACACAGATTTACTTATACACACACACAGATTTACTTACTCACACACACACAGACAAACCTAACACACCACACACACACACAACACCCACACACACACACACACGCGCACTCACTTACACACCCACAACACGCACACTCACTCTACACTTAAACGTATAATTATTATAAACATTTTTATGTTTTAATTAAAACACGACATTTATATATTACCATTTCATGTACATTCTAAACATCACTTATTAATTATATCTCTACTATATTTTTATCTCTAGCATTATTAGCTACATCTCTATATAGCTTTTAACAACTTAAATCACTTCATTATCTTGAACAAAGAATGCTTTTTACTATTCGTTGGTACTATTTTGTCAACTGCTTAATATTACACACTTTCTTTGCTATCGAGCGTTTTCTATATACACTTTGTTATTACATACTTGTATCTATAGTTCTCTCATATGACTATTTACACCTCTGCCTTTTACACGCTGTGTATATTAACATATAGTCTTTATTAGCAATCTATGCTTTTACTTATACTTTAACAACTTGACACTTTCTCTCTCTCACGTACCTTTAAATTGCTATATAGCCACACTTTACAATCAGCTATTATACACCAATCTCGCCTTTTATTCCTGCTTTTAACAGAATGGTCTATTCTCCACCTTCTCGAGCCTTTCACCTCCCTGCATTATACTCACAACATGTGCTTATTCTCATAAGTCTCATATACTCTTATGCTCTCTTTATCAACCTCGTGCATCTTTTTATCACGCCTTGTTTTATAACACTCACTCTATTAGACATATATATACAAAATACAGGTTTTCTTTACTCTCATGACTATATGCTCATAAACATGTATTTTATTATATACACTCCTGTCTAATGTTTTTATACTCATATTTATAGCTACATAACATAATGACCTATATTGCTATACACCAGCTTTTGCTAGCCTTCGCATTATACCAATCTTATATGCTTTCCTCTCAGCAACTGCTTAACTATAGAATATCTCTCCTCATAAGTACCTTTTCTATAATAATTTGGATTTTCTTAATTATTATCTTATCATATGGATCATCTCTAATCGAGCAGATTGAATAGATATCATCTTTTCTTACACGATTTATCCTCCGGTCACTCTCGATAAACTACCATTTTAAACACACATAGACTGACTTCTCTCACACATGTAGAGTATATCAAGATTGTTGATGTAATTAGCTAACTACTTATACGGCACTATAATTTATGTTAGAGGATACAATCTGTTGTCTTGTACCCCCCCGTTGCGCGTCGATTCCTAGGCCTAATTAACCAGTACCATATAATATTATTTCATAATAAATGACCTATTATTTACTATTTGTATAAATTAGTGGTGCAATACACTAGTTAGGCCTAATAATTTAGGCTCACTATACTAAATTAGGATAAGCCTTTATTTGTTATCATCAATAGTCGCGGATTTTTAAGCCTAATACCAGGTCAAAAGTAATTTCCAGTATAACAAGAATCTATGTTATGTATTTTTGAAATATGTATATTATTTTAATTAAATATATATTCATAAACGAAAATGACTTAGTGATATCTAGTGTAAAGATCCTTGTGATTCAGGTAAGAAGAAATATAATTAGTTTACCTTTTCTGTGATAGTGGACGGTAATGTATATCTATATCTCTTATTTAATATGACCTCGTATATTGTAAATTGGTCTGAGATATTTATATTCGCTTTTTGGTTTTAAGGTTAAGTAGGTGAGGGATATTTGAAACAAAAACATTGTAAATTAGCATAAATTTAGATTTTGGTAATGCGTTTATTAAACTCTTAACTAAATTTTAAAATTATTTAATTAAGAAAGTAAAAATAAGGATAATAAAAACTTTACTATATATTTAAAATTTAATTATATCATTAATAACTTTACAATGATTTATTTATATATATATATATATATATATATATATATATAATATTATATATATATATTATATATATATATATATATATATTTATATATATATATATATATATATATATAATATATATATATATATATATTTAAGTGTAATGGGACGATTCCTAAATATTTTCCAGTACCTCGATTCTCGATTCCTATTATAATATCTTTTATTATATATATATATAATATATTTAATATATATTATATATATATATATATATATATATTATATATATATTATATATATATATATATTATAATATATATATATATTATATATATATTATATATATATATAGATAATATTAAATATATATTATTATAATTATATATATATTATATTAATAATATATTAATAATAATATAATAATAATTAAATATAATAACAATGATTTTATATTAAGGTTCACATTAATATATAATACTTCTACTATGACATTTACACATGTAAATGATTTTTACGCCTACTTTATATATATTAAATATAATCTTATTTAAATCTTTTAGCTAAATATGTACCATAATCATTTATATCATTATTCACGATGATATAGTTTCAGTGTCTCTATAGAATAATACTATGTCAGTTAATAACATACGTAAAAAAGTTTCATCTCTCAGATATCATAGTATAATATTTTACTAAATCGTGAGTAGGTGATCACCTGTATCAATATACTTTCTTATATATGCCATTGTTTTCTGGTAAGATATAGATTATAATGGTAATTTATCATACGTCTATTTTAGATACTTTGAGTGAATGCATGATATCGATTGATAACCGTAGAATCATCCGATTCATAAGGGTTTACTTAATAATTGACCGTAGTATATATTCTTGGTGAGTATATTATATATATTATATTTTAACATAGTATAAATTTACGGTTACGTAATTAGATAGCACATATGTTCATTCTTCATCTGCGATTAACATTCTGATATACTACGTACTCTATGAGCATTAATATTTCAGCTTCGCTAGCATGTGAAATGTATAGTAATTCAAATGGTGTTAGAGTTCATAAAATATCGTTATGTTCATTATTTCTTCTCCTACCTAATCTAATTACCAATAAACTAGATTATAATGTTTATTTGAGATGTTTATATAATAATTGTCACTATATAGTAGTAATGTTATGCTATTCGCTGTTATTCTTTCACACTAGAGGTCTAAATATAAACTTGTATAGGTATCGGTATCCTATAGTTATTGAGAGACCTGAATGTTGCGGTTTATAAAAGTAACTTCTGTAATAAGTGCCATCATCGTTCTCTCTGTTAGTAAACACTTTACTATATATCTAATATAGTTTATAGTATGGTGCTCTCTCATACTGAGTTATAAATTCATCTGTGCTCTAAGAGGTATAATAATTAGTTAATTACCTTTTTATTTATTTAACCACTGAAAAATATAGCAATATTTAAAAATCTTACAATACAATGAAGTGAATTGAACAATTTGTTTTGTTTAGAAAGAAAATCGCGTTATTTACACTTATCTAATAAAAAATTAAGATCTCTATGAAAATGCAATACAGGTTTATCTTTACTTATTTTATATTTTGTAGAATTGAAAACTCACCTATATACTCAGGGATTCTTTGAAGATTTTCCACTCTGTGCAGAATAACTGTTATGTGTTAACATTGTACTCCCGGGTTCTGATGCATCCGACTTTTTTATTAGCATGATTAATTAATAAATTGAGTTCTCTTCCGAATTTACTAGATATCGTGAAATTCACTATCCAAAGCCGTATATTATTAAAGAGAGAACCGAGGCATTGATCTAGTTTTTGCTCAGCCCATATAGAGAGAGAGATACCAAACTGCTGAGGAGAATTGGATTTTCTCTATATAATTGACATGTTATGATCATCAAAACCATTCCGCCATCGCTCATATATATAAAGTTGATCTCTCCTGCACTCATATCTATGAATAAAAGTATTGTGCTCAGAATATGATAAAATATATCATGTTTTTTTCATACTATATTGCTCTAACTAAATTCCATCATAGACTTAATATATTAATTCTAACATCTCTCAATATCTATCGTATACGAGGTCTCAATAATATGATGATGCTCTAATGGTCATTCTACATTGTCGCGAACTCTGCGTACAAGAAATATATGGTTAATTATCTTAATTATGCTATTCTTTACTTCTTGCTCTCTCATAAATATAACCGATAATATATACACGAATCTCTTCACAATAGATATACCATGTATTTAATTTAAATATTACTTATAATATCTTAAATTTATATTTACACCACCTGTAATCTCTCCGCGGCTCTCCTATTTTCTGTTGATAAAATACGTGAAAATTGACATCTGTAAGTATTGGTTTAAATGTGATGGACATCTGTTGGTTATGATATGTCATTATAATGTCGCGCCGAAGACTTGACTATTTTCATGTCCTTATCCTCATATATTATGAGCTCCCTACAAACAATGTTTAGGGTGTCGCACCATCCATGCCTTAAGAATTCTTCACTTTTCTCTATTGTCTATTAATCACCTTAAGGTAATATTGTATGGTCTCCATCTAATATATGCTAGCTAGGAATACAAAGATAGCAGTTTGAAATAGTGATAGCAGCACAAGTAGCTTCTTCAGATAATAAGGTGACCTATGCTAGATACTCCTGACCCCTTCTTGTGTTACTGAGAGTGTTTTACCAAAATAGCTATTGTATATTACCTATATAGAACACCATGTTTGCCGGTACAAATGAGTCATTTTTATATTTTGAACTCTTCTATCATTACAGACGAGGTCAGTTCGTATTCTGTAACGAAAAGATCTGGCAAACACATTTAATATTTGGGATTATGCCGATGCCATTGATTCCTTGTGGCGCAATAAATTGCGTTGTTTTGTTTTCTCGTGTTGGATTGTCTATGTACATAGATAATAATTTGATAATTATATTTTAATAAGTATATAAGCAAATATTTACAAAGAAAACTTCTTCCTCTGGTAATAGTTTCTATATAGCATGACAGTGTGTAACATTTCTCCGAGAGCGAATATAATTAAAATGTAAGTGAATAAATTAGTGGTTATTCTCTCATTAAATAATAAGACAACTATGATAAGATAGTAGTTATGTGAGCATAGTATCATTATGTGAGCTTTTCTCCAAAGAGTGTGTGTTGAAAACTATTATTTTGTATGATATAACTTGTGGCTATTATACACTCTGGTGTATTTATACCATTCGCTCAAAGGCTAATATTAAATTCGTGTGCTGTGGCTCAAATGTAGAATAATCGTCAAGATAGAACAAACTGTTGACTCATTCATCTTAAGCTTTGCGATAAGGCGTTGAAGGCGGAGTGAGTAGTGAATATGGAGCCTGACACTGTATCTTGAGTTTTGCATATTAGATATATATATTTCTCTTCTCTCTCTCTCTCTAATGGTACGTAAAATATATGTTTATAATGAGCAATCATTGTGTTACAATCTAGTGATGTTCAAACAATAAGTAGTTAAAATATATTACCGCCTATGGTTAATACACTAGAGCTTGTTAGATCTCACATGACATTGTGTTATTAACATCCAATATAGCAAGCCATATTAGGTGCAGTTTATCTCTTAATAACTTCTTTGTACTATTGAAAGATTTATATATGACAAGGTAAGTATTTTGTATATTTAGCATAGTCTCTAAATAAACCCATTTGATGAGATAATATATCTATGAATACTACGTTAGTAATATAGTATAAGACATGGTACGTGTGTTAGATAAACTGTGAATAGAATAAAGTGGTTTAGAAATTTACAGTTATAACGTTATATAGAGATAGTAAGCTGAGTTAGATCGGTCGATTTGATCGATTGCAGATAGCTGTGCTCACAGTTGATGTTGCAAGGCGTAGCAGTGCGAGTAATATTTGTTGCGATGCTGTGGTGGCTGTCTGTGTTTACGGTGTAGAGGTAAATATAACTGTATCAAAATCATATTGATAAACTTAATAAGAGTGTAACTTATGACATAACTAGTTGTGTGCTGTAAGTAAAATCTGTGGTGTAAGTAAACTCCAAGTATGTTCTGTGTTTGTCCTCACCATAAACTCTGATATCCTCAACATTGATTTATCATTAGTCATTGATGCGTTGTATAGTGTTTAACTATAAATATAAGATGCCGGCCGCTCAATCCAGTTTTCTTTAATTAAAATTTAGATTAAGGAAGAACTGAAATTAAAAATCAATACGGCAGACTTCGAAAATGTCTTTGAAATAAAAACTCGAAATCATAGAGTTGTAATTAATTCAAATACTCTGAGTGTGTGTAAGTATAATCATACCGTGATGAGATAGCGTGTTTCATAAGAGATAAATTCTCCTTTCCAGTGTCCACAATTTTCCTCTGTGATACATTGATACGGGTGTAGTCTGGATGTCTCGGTGTGATTCCTGTGAATAACAGTAAGTCGCTCAGTGTATCCTCCGTGTCTAGTGATTTACCGATATTAAGTTCGATTCCGATATCCTGAGTTGCAAATGTTTGTATTAAGCTCGTCTAGTGACAATGTCGACTTAATAAGTGTATAGTGTATGTTGTGTGAGTGTGTGTGGTATGTGTGAGTGTGTGTGTGTGTGTGTGTGAGTTGTAATACTATATATATATATATATTATATATAATAATATATGTGTGCGGTTATGTGTATGTTAGTGTTCTAAATAAATATATAAATCAAATAAATAAATTATAATAACTATAGTAATAATAATAAAAATTTTATTAATATAAAATTTTATAATAAAATGAGTAAAATAATAATAAAAAAAAATAAAAAAATAAAAAGAATAAAAATTAAAAGTATTAGAACAAAATTAAAATATAGATAAAAGAAAATAATAAATAAAATTAAAATAGAATAAAATAAGATATATTAAAATAATAAAAGTATAATTTATAAAAATAACAAATAGAACAGAATGCTGAACAACTTGACTCTTAATCAAGCCACATGAATATCAGAATTTTAGAAATAATTAGAGCACAAGTTATAAAACGTTTAAAGCAGAAAGTTAAAGCATTATTAAAAGCATGAAAATTTTAGTAAAGCAGTAAAGCAGAAATTTAAAGCAGTATTATATAAACAAGTAAACCTCAAAAGCATACATAATCCCCCTCATTTAGGTGTTAGGTCTAACACACTACTATTTGATTTACTGATATTTACTGCTTTAGGTATTGTAAAAATGCAAATAATATATTAATTAGAGGTAATAATCAAAGATTTATTTGGTTTACACCAATTTTGGTGTGATATGTTTAAAAAAAATCAAAAATGGCCTTATTACGATTTAATATATCTAGACCAATAGACAATGTCTATATATGTTGTTATTCTTTAGAGGGCGCGCGGCTCTTATACTTAGTTTTCGTATGGGTTTTACATTATTTTTTGTACTTTATTTGATTTATTCTGTCTCTTATATAATAGATTTTTGATATAGGGTTCAAAAATATACTATAGGAGCTTTTAACTGAGGAAGAGTTTACATACACATGTGCTAACATATTTTAAAATTCCGCTAACAAATGTTTCTTTAGAATGTATTAAATATTTAATGATGAGAGATAATGTTTACAAGAAACTTATATATAATTTGCAAATTCTTTATGAAGTTATATAATATATTATGTGAAGAGTTTAATATATACATAAATCATTTAAGACACTAAGAGTGAAGAGCGAGTAAAACAAATAGCATACTATATATACCCTCTTAATATATAAAGGTGCGTTTATCTCGTATATTGAAAATTAAGGACCTGGGTATATACTCGCTCCCTTATTATGTATGTTTATGTGTACACTAGCATATATAAAAAAATAATCAAGTAAATATATAATTACACTGATTATATCCCATGCACCATTAAAAAAAATGAATCATTAAATGTTTTTAATATTCTCATACATAATATACTTAAAATTATAATTAAAAAGTATAAGTAAAATAATTGCTTATAAATATATGTGTAAAATAATAGGTCTGTAATGGTTTACTCAGTATTATCAGAGTGTGCTTAGGAAGGAGTGAAATATGTTCACTATTATCAAATGAAAAATGTTTTATAAAGTATGAAATAAAATAATGATATGGACTTACATTATATATATATTGAAAAATGAAATTCTTATAGAAATGTTAATTATAAGTATTGATATAAAATGAATGGACTTATAGTATTATATTATTATTTTTCATTCTCCCCGCAGGAATTATATTGCGTGACTACTTACTAGGGCTGACTAACTGACTGAGCTCGGCGAGTAGAACGCGGAAATATTTGGCGCCTGCTCAGGGTCGCACGCGGCGGAGCTGAGGAACGTCGGATATATGCTAGCCTGCGGGCTGACACTGACTAGCGAGGTGGGAACGTCTGAGCGTATAATCGCATCCATGCCGGGATGCGGGTAGCTGAGTTGTCTTTTGCGCTAGAGGTGCAGCATGCTCTCATTGAGTCAGCTAGCCTGATGATTTCTCAATTATGAAATTTGTGCTGATAGAAACATTAAGATTAGATAACTTATTCTATGATTAGGACTATAGTTATGACTTATGATTACATGTCACGTATATAATTATAGGCTAGAGTCAATTATTTGGAATAACAAAAACTTAATCAAAGACGGGCTATTCAAAGTAAATGGTAAAATAATAAGATAATAGCATTTCTATTTGACAGAGACATTCTTCATACATAAATGTGGCTTCTGGATGTCTATAATTTTCTTATAATACTAATGTTTTTTTTTAAATATAACATGTTTTGATATTAATTATTACTAATTTATAGATAATGTTTAAACTAATTAGTTAATACTGCTGAATGAGTTTAAATTAAAAGAAAAAAGCATTTATTATTTTGTAATAATTGATAGTAAAAGGAATGTCTTAGTAAAGATGCTAAACTTCATATGACTTTTTACAGCAGCAATTGTTTTTTAAATGCTTTTTACTGCTAAACAATGAACACTACCATTAAAGTTAATAATATTCTTGTGTATTAATATTATGTAGGTAGGTACATTGTCTCTAGTTATTTTTATTGCTTATTTTAGTAATCGTCATTGTTATTTTTACTATTACACAGGTATATGTGATACCTTTCTTATATTTAATATTATACCTGTTTGGTATATAGAAGAAACTGAATGAAACGAAATATGTTCTTATACGACCTACTCGTCACTCCAATACTCCAATATTTTCATTCAAAAATGCTCCTCACTACTCACGAGTCGGGGGTTACGTTGGTGGGTGGGGGAGGCGTTTAATATTTTGTAATTGGAATTGTACAATATTAAATTTGCTTCGATTTAAAAAAGGTTTTAGATTTTTTCTTTTTAAAATGTTTCTTATGGTAACAATGATTGCCTTTAATGGTCTTCTGACAATAAGGAGAATTTACATATTCTATTTATATTTAATAATTATAATCAATTTCTTCATTTCTTTATTATTATTTACTTTTTTATTGACTATATATATCTAATTTAATATTATATATATTATAATATTTATATATTATTTATTTATCTATTCTATTTTCAATAGGCCTACTTTGATGCACAAAATTAATTATTGTAATATTATTTATTATTATATTAAGAAAATAAAAAAAAATGGAAATCATTTTCAATTTTGTCTTTGTGATTTAAAATATTTCCAATGTTTCCATGTTTTTTAGTAATGTCAAGAGTTGTTTATTTTTCAGAGATGGCAATCAATAATAGGTCAACATGTTAGGGTTCAAGTTTGGTGTATATTCCTTACATTTGTCTGTATTATTCATCTCGATTCATTTTATTATCATACCTCTTTTAAAGTTTTATATTTTTTTACTAATTTTATATAAGGGGAGATGGGATATTATACCCTTCATTATAAGTACTATATTTAATAATTATATGTATATATATACTATATATAATATACTTTTACTTTATATTATTAGATTTTAAATAATAATAATGAGATACTAAGGGGCTTACTATACTTATATATATAATATATATATACATATATATTATATAATATGATATAGCTAAATATATATACAAGTCTAAATGAAGAGCGTAACCTAACCTCTTACCCCTACCCCCTAGTCCCTTAAAAAACTCCACCCAATAAATCATACATAACCTAAGTAACCGTAGCCTAACCTTAGACCTAACTAACCCTACGCTAACCTAACTGCTACTACCTAACTAACCTAACTCACCTAAATTGTATTTTATATGAATTATTAGAATATTTAAATATCTTCGGGCATTTTTCAATTGATTTTGAAATCAATAAGCAGTAAATAATGTAGTAATAAAGTTATATATCAACTTAGATATTATAGTATATTAAGAATATATAATATTATATTCAACGGTAGTATACCAGCAGTTCCTGTTACATACTATATATATTATATATCTATATTATATATATATATATATATATATATATATTATTATATATGGCCCTTATATATATATATTATATATATATATATATATATATATATATTAATATAATTCTAATATATATATATTTATAATATATATTATAATATATATATAGTTATTTTATATTTATATTATCATATATTAAGTATATGAGTTATGAGGGAATAATATAAGTTATTATATATATATATATTTTTATTATATAATTTTACCTATACTATAATACACTTTTTTATATACTTATATATATAGGATATATCTGTCTAGTCTGAACATATAAAAATCCTTTAAATAGTTAACATATCTTATGATCGTATAATTTTATGTATATCTTTTACTACTGTTTAATATGAACACTTTCCCCCTTCGTAAAAATAATGTTCTAATAAATTTATGTTACAAAAGAGATATCTTTATATTCTTTTGTATGTTTTCTGAATGCTCGTGTTATAGTGGGTTTGAGTAACAGAGAAGAAATATAATATGCAATAATAAATCCAGAGATTATTTAATAGGAGAGGTGTTAAGAGGAAAAAACGGGATATAACTTGATGAGAAGGTAAGCAGAATATAACATGCCTTAACGGTGAATTCGTGTGACCTATGTGTGCGGGTGAGTATGGACATATAAGCCTCCGGTGCTTGGGAAGAGTTAGGCTCAATCGTGTATAAGTGTGCCACGGAGGTAGCTCAAATCGTAACGCACCGGGTATAGAGTTTTTCCTCCAGTCGGCAATTCATGGCGGTGGTTCATTTCGGAGAAGGCCAGTTAATTGCTTTACCCTCTCATTATAATGATTCTCTTTTGGAAAATATGCAGCAGCTAATAAATACATTTAATTATTTTATATCATTCATATACTATATAATATTTATAAGTTAATAATAAGGGAGCTACCGTATATAACATATTTGACTACTAAGGATTAATTCCATAGATATTATTATATACTCACTATATAACGACCCTATATGATAGAGAAGTGGAACTACTAAGGCGATTGTGTATAATTATAATTATTAATATCATAAATTAAGTTTATATTATAAGATTAGGTATATTCAGTGAGTTATGTGAGTATTTGTTGTATGTGTGTTGGTTGAGGTAGCGTTGAGTGAGGATACGCATATCTCCGCGAAACGAGCGAGAACGTGCGAATAATTTCTTGTACGGAAACGGGGTCAAGAGTATGGCTAGCCATAATTTTAAAACATCTATTTGGTATATATATTACTGGTGATCCGATATTCTCTGGTATTATATGAAAGGTTGGATATATGAGTATAATGATTATATATATATATATCTATATATAATAAGTAGTAATAATATATGTTTTATAGATAGTCTCTCACGTGGTGATGAGTTACGTATGAGAGTATATATCGGTGAGTAGGGTTATAGTCAGGTATAAATAGATATAATAATAAAAATACATGTTCTTTATATTATATATCTATTACCGATAAAAAAACACTAGAAATATTACTTTTTTCTCTGGTATCTCATGTTTTAGTTTTGCGTAAAAGGCCTTATTAATTAGGTTAGGTTAGGTTAGGAATCAGGGGTCAAGTTATTTTTTAAGTTAAATATTTAATAGTTTAAGGACTTCTTGTCGGATCAGTTTTTTTGAGGTTGAGTATGCAAGACAGGTTAGGTTTGGCGTTAGGTTATTTTACGATAAAGTTAAATCCATAACCTAACGCTATAATGAGTTGTAACTCTTATACAACCTAACCCTAACACTCTTAACACCTTATAAACACGGCATTTTAACACTTCTAACATAGCACCTAGGGTATTGTTATTTTTTATTTATTTAATTTTTTTTTCATGTAGATCATTGAAAGGATTTTGTTTATTTTAGAAGTAAATACAATGTATTATATAACTATAATCATAGTATACTCACTATATTTATCAATTAAAAGGTATACATATTAATTATATTAAATTATATTATATAAGTTCATCTTATAGTAGTAAATATTCATAATAAACCAGTTATTTCTAATATATTACTTCCCACTTAAAAAAATAAAACTATAATAAATTTAAATGAACTTAAAAATAAAATATATAACTTTTTCCATTTTCTATTTATTATTATTTTTTAATTATTTATTAGTATTTTTTATAGTGACCATTATATATATTTATTATTATATATTTAATAAATTATATATTTTTTATTGAGATAGTTATTTTATTTATATATTATATTGTATAATAACTATTTTTATTTTTTAAAAATATTAACTAAACTCACTTTTCCTTGCGGGTGAAAAAACCTGCTATACTGTTCAGAGGTATGTCAATATGTTAATTTGTCAAAATGAATGTAATATAATTATTCCCATAATCATGGAACAGAAATCAATGACTCAAGACGTAGGATCACTCTCACTATATATTAATATATTTAATATAATTATTAATATATTAATCAAATTTATATTATTATTTATTTAAAATGTAAGATTTTTATATTTTAATATAATATTTTATCTTTACAATTTTATTTAAATATTAAACTTTTTTTAAAATAATAATAATAAAAGTCTTAATGATTAATTATTTTTTTGAGTTTTATTTTAGCTACCGTTCACTAAATTATATTATCATAATATTAATATATCATATTGGCTATATATTATATAATATTATATTATAATTTAATTATATATATTATATATAATATATATATTAATATATAATAAATTAATAAATTATTATTAATATATATTTATAATTAAATTATTACATATATATATATAAAAAATACAAGTTCGTATTTTAAGATATAGGAAATCCAGGAGTGACTTCATGTACTTACGTAATGATAATAATTTATATATATAAAATAATTAATAAAGCTAATTATGTATCTTAATTTATATATTTGAATCAACATTTGTAGAATCACTCTCTCTATCTATCCTATATTCTAATCATATATATATATATATATTTAATATAATATTATATATATAATAATATATAATATATTATTAATTTATAATATCTAAATAAAATATAAATATATAATTTAAATATATATAATATGATCATATTATATATTAATATATATGTAAGTTATATGAGTAACTTAAATGCACTTTAAGATTTTAAATCTTGGGTTACACTTTCTTCCATATGATTTTTCATTATTTCATATAACTATCTTTTCTAATAGTTATGAATCAAGATTAACTTTAAATATTATCAAAAATCAATCACACAGTAAAATTCACATACTTCACCTTTAGTTTCCGGGCATCTCGATTATGGTGGACATGAGAACTGACCCTTATAGAGAACATTATTTTTAATTATGCGTGTTATAACTGATTTGTGCGGGTATAAAGAGGTATTGCATGTGACCTTTGTTATATTCGTATATAATATTATGAGCATCATAATATTTATTTAATTGACCCAATAAAAGAATACGAGATTTTTCGTTAACATTATGAAATATTTACAAAAATATGAATATATCGAGTTTCTATTATATATTATGTCCTCGTGACTGAGCACCAGTAGGCACGAGTGAGCTGGGAGTTACTATATTAAAATAAAAATACATAACTTTTCCTTTTTATATTTTCTATTTCTAAAATTTTTTTAAATATATAATGTATATAAATAAAATATTTATTTTTAAATATTATTAAATAATTTTTATAATGTAGTTTATTTTATTAATAATATATACTTTATTTGACATATTTATTTATAATAATTTATATACGATTTTTAAATCTATAATGTTATATATATATATTTAATATATAAATTATATACTCAGAAGTTTAATTAATATAATAATTAATATATATATATTATTATTTTATTTTTAATATTATTATATAATTATATAATAAAATTATATATATATTATATATTATTATAATATATATTATATAAATATATTATAATTATATTAATAATATATAATAATATTAGTATCAAAATTCCTCAACAACACACTTAATTGATACCGAGATTCTATACGATCCTTCGTTACTCAGGATTCTTTAAAATGTTATTACTTTAAAGTCTTCCTAAAATGGACTTTTTCCTTATATATTTTCCTTATAATATATTTTTTACTATAATAGATATCACTTATTAATATTTAAATATACTAATAATAATTATAAATATATAATTAATATATCAATATATATAATTATAATATAATAATAAATAAAATAAATAAATATTAAAATATAGACTAAATAAAAAAATCCAAAATAAATAATCAAATACAGGAAAAAAAAGAGTATAAATAATATAATTATAAAATATATAAATATATTAATAATAATAAATTAAATATATATGAAATTTATTGGAAGAAAAATAAAATAAAATATAACTCATAACAAGATAAAAAGTGCATTAAGAAACAATAAAAGGGAAGAAATAATGAAATGAAGGAATGAAAAGGAAACTGACTTCATAAAACAAAAATATTGAGCTAAAGAGAGATTTTAAAGAATGAAATAAAATGTAGAAATAAAGAAGATAAACAAATATTCGTATAGCTAATATAAATAAATAGTCAGCTAACTAATATTAAATATAAAGAAAGTTAAGCATATTTTATTGAAAATAAAGGAATAAATTTAAAATAGAATATATTAAATAAATAGGTGAAAGAAATGAAAAGCAAGAATAATGAGATGGTGTTTTTCACTTTTTCTACTTCATATTAATACTCTCGAGAGAGCTGAATAGTAAATGAGGTCTCATCTCTCACTTCTCTCTATCTCTTTATCTTCTCTCTTAATCTAAAGTGAACAAAAGGAAACTGATTTTTACATCATCATACTGATCTTTTTTATCTCTCAAAATACTCTCTCTCACAACGAATCCTTTCTACATTCTACTCATACTATCTTCTACCTCACTCTCTTCTCTCTCTCTCTCTCTCGGCAATTCTTCATCATCTCTTAATTCTCTCAATCTCATCATCTTCACTCTCTCGTTTTTTTCTCATTCTAGGGAAAAAATTTTTGGCCTCATCTTTTCTGTCCTCGTCTCTTTCTCTCTCTCTCTCTCTCCATATTATCTTAAATAAAGAAAGAATTCTTTCACAAAATTATATATTCCAGAAGTATAAAAATGAACAAGTAAATTGCTTTGCTCTAAGGAGTTACTCTTTTTTATAATATATATATATATCATATTAATATATTCTATATTATATATATATATATAATATATATATATTATATATATATATATATATATGATATTATATATTAATATATTATAGTATATATATATATATATATTATATATATATATATATAATATATATAATTATATATATTATATATATACTATATATATATATAAATTATTATATTTTAATTATTAATAATATATAATTGTTATATATAGTATTTTATATATATAATATATTATATATATATATATATTATTGAATATTATTATATATTATATATATTAATATATAATATATATTAATTATATATATATATATATATATATATATATATTAATTATACTATTATTAGTGATGCAGCAGATGTCATTTTTTTTCGCATCCGCGGATGGGGATGCGCGAATGCGGATGCGGATGTTGATATATATCATATATATTAATTATAATATTATATATATATTATATAATTATATATAATATTTATATATATTATAATCTATATATATAATTATATATTTATTAAGAGTTTTAGCGGCCAACAAATCATTAATATAATTGTTACCAGGGTGGGAGACGGGGACCCAACTCAAAATGACCCACAACCTCTTCCCAACTCCGACTTAATCGAAAAGAGCTTTTTACAATGGATGATATACTTTTTGCACTAGAATTGAAATTCAAATTAGGAAAGTTGGGCTTGAGAACATCAATTTTTCTGCCTCTCCCACTGAAGAGTGTTTTTTCTTTTTATATTATGTATAGCCCAGCATTGCTAAATTACTCTCTCACTTGTGAGCAACTAGTTGGGGAGGACAGGCCAAGTATTTACTTGTAAGTTTACTCTAAGCAGATGGGTAAACACCATTTTGCCTTACTTTCCACAACTATAAAGGTCATCAATGTGAAAATCTAGTTCGTTTTTCTTGGTGATAGTTTTCCACAATCATTTTCACTACATCTTTTGGTAATGGGTGTTTTTTCATCACTACTAGACTGTAGAAATTATACCAGTGAATCTGTTATTCATGATTTACTTCTGGGAGGTGTTGATTTCGATTTTTTTCCTTTTAATGGGTGGCGAAATAATAGCCTGTTCGGATTGAGTTTTTTCAACTGCAACACAAAAGTGACGATTTAACTTGTTCTATATATCGTGTTACAAAAAACTCCTTTTTAACGGGGATCTAACAAGTTGCAATAGTATTGAAAGGTCCATTAAATTTACCACAGAAAAAAACATTTTCTAGCTCTTAACATTTTATTAGCAACTTTTTCATCTTTTTAAACCGTCATCATTTTCATTTGGAAGATGGTTCAAAATGCTTACTTAGCTTTGAGATTAATGGTGTTGTATTACATAAGAGACAGAAGATGTGGAGGCGCTGATTCTTTAGGTAGTTTCTTCCATGGACTCTGTTAGCTCAAAAATCTATTTATGAACTTCATGCTGCGAGATCATGAGTCTTAATTACACAGTTGAGTCGAGTCCCATGTCTCTCATTTAATTAAAGTTTGCGCTCAGATTAATCATCATTATAAGTTTTTTATTATTAAATTTCTTTATCAAAATCTCGACAATGAAACATCCGCGCAACATCCGCAGGGCAGGGCGCGGATGCGGATCTTTAATCTTAAAAACGTGGGGGATGCTTACCGCAGATGCGGATGTGGATGCGGATGTTACATGCATTACATATTAATTATACTATATATATATATATATATAATTATTAATATTTTATATATATATATATATATATTATATATATATATTAATATATATATATATATATATATATATATTATATATATATGGTTTATTATTTGGTTGGCATTATAAAACTATTTATTCACATTGAAGACATTTATTAAAAAATATATAGAATTAATAACTATTTAACAATAAGATTAATTTTTAGCTCTTTCGCCCCATTAACTAAAGAGGGCCTCTTTAGAAAACAACTTCAATAGAAGCTATTAAAGTTGTTTTTCTGAAGGGGCTCTCTATTAGTGTTAAGGGGCGAAACAACAGCTAGAAATTTAACTTATTGCAATAGTTTTTAATCTAATTATTTTAATAAATGTATCACATTGTGAAATATAATAGTTTTAATATGCGAAGGGTATAATTACCTACTAAATATTCTGTTTACGACAAAAGTAAAAGTTTCTCACACACACCACACACACACACCACACACATATATATATATTATATAATTATATATATATATTATTATCTATATATAAATTATTATAATATATATATATAATATATTATATATACTTAATATATATATATATATTAATATTATATATATATTATATATATATATATATATACTATATTAATTATGCGTGTGTGTGATATGGTGTTGATCAGTAAGTATAGTGTTGTGCTTGTTGCCTGTATCGACTTCGTTTAGATGCGATGTTTGCTTTTGCGGGTGATTCTTTTATCAGAGGTGTCCATAGTAGCTAAGCTAGTAGTTAGTAAGTATTATACATATAATATATAGTATATCTATATATAATACTATATATATATATTATATATATATATAATATATATATATATATAATCTATATATATATATATATATATTATATATATATATTATTAAATATATATTATATCATATAATATATATTTTAATAATATATACTATATATATATTATATATATATATATATATATATATATATTATATATATATTATATATAATATATATATATATATATATTAATATATATATTATATAATATACTATATAAATATATTATAATATATATATATATTATATATTATAATATATATATATATATATATATAATATATATATAATATATATATATACTATATATATATATATATATATTAATATATATTATATATATATATTATATATATAGGCAGCTCAAACAAAAGAAGTTACCGATGATATCTTCGAAAACTAAGATAGGTCAAGAAAACTGCTTGAATAATATGGATCAGCGTATGATAATTTGATATGGAAAATGAAAAAAAAAAAAAAATTTTTATTTTTTTTTTATATTCTCCAAAACTACGAATAGGTAGAAGAAAACTAAAAACATATATGGAATCAGCGTATAAATATTTTTTTATTAGAGGGCTCGAGCCGACGTGGGACAGAGGGGGAAACGTTTCCATACCCCGTAAGGGGAGGGGCGGAGGAACTAGCCGCGACACCTAAATTACCAAAGAGCGGGGGTTCCGGAGACCCTCCCCGGTATTGGTGGGGGGAAATAGTCAACCCGTCATCCCTACAGGAGGCTTGAGGAACACCGACTCTTTTGCATCTTTGCGGTTTACCCTTGGGTATTCTTTTAGATAAAAAAAAAAAAAAAAACTTTTTTCATACATATTTCATACGCTGATTCTAAATATGTTATTAGTTTCTTGTACTATTCGTAGTTTTGGAGATATAAAGAAATAAATAAAAAAAAAAGTGAAAAATTTTTTTATTCATTTTCATACAAATTTCAAAACACTGGATTATTCCAATATATGTTGTATCAGTTTATATTGTATCTAATCATTGTTTTCGAAAGATATCATGCGGGTAACGTTCTTTAGTTTTCACCATATATAGCTATATATATATATATATATATATATTAGATATTATATATATATATAGTATATATCTAATTTGCTATTTATATATTATAGATATTGTAAGATATAGTATATAATATATAGTATATATATATAGATATATATATATATATATATATAATTATTAATATATATACTGTATATATATATAATACAGTATATATATATAGTATACTATATATTGATAATATATATATATATATATATAGTTATATATAAGTATATATATATATAATATATAGAGAGAGAATATATGAGAGAGTATATATATATGAGATACGCAGAGTAGTAAGTAAGGAATATATATATATCAGTAATAAATATATTATAATATATATTATAATTGTCCTTATTATATATATATATATAAGTATTACTATAAGTTCAAAATTTTATATTATATAATATATATTAAAATATAATACTATATATATATTATATATTACATCTTTAATTTATAATTATATTATTTTATTTTCTGGCACAGAATCTATTTACTACCCTAGAATCTGGCGTCTGCAGTTGACTTCCATGTATTCAATTTACATGAAATCCTACGAATTAATTCGAAAAAGAATCACTTCGCTTTCTGGACATAAGGAGACGTTTACTTGAATAATATTATCAAGCTAACTGTTGACTTTAACTAAGTTAAGGATACCGAGAAGGGAATGTTAGGACACAACGATCTTCCTAGAACCTAGAAAGTGTTTTAAGATAAAGATGAATACACTTGATGACATTCTTGCCCACCTACAGAGGAGAAAGTCACCTGTGACTAATATCTACAGGTTCCCTCTCTTCGCTTTAGCTCCCGCTTTGCGTACCCCTAGGCTGATTTTCAACCTATCATTGTTAGAAGGGAATACTGAAACTATGACAGAATCATTTGTTAAGTCTTACCGAAATGATAATATCTAAATTTTATATAAACAGTTTTTTTTGGATCTAACTATAAAGATACGATTGTATTTTTTTTTCAATACCAAATAATAATTTCCTATAACAATTTTTGGAATTCACCATTCTATTGGGATTTTTAACCAAGCATCTAAATTATTGATAGTTTGTATATAGTATTCTGCTTTTTTTAATTCTTATTATTTCAATAGACGATTATTGAAATATAGAGATTTATGGTTATAAGGATCAGCAAAATTTGTGCCTGAATATAATTAACTATAATTATCCATAGATTATCAGTATGAATACTACAAATATCAATAATTGAACCCCATCCAAATTAGATTAATTATGCTAAAAACCATAAAAACTTAAATACTATATATAATGGCAATTTAGGACCAAGTAACTTAATTATAGAACATATTACACAATGTAATATTTTGACAAAATGGAAAAAAACTACTGCTAATAATACACACTATATAACACTAACTCATCTACTTCATTATCAAAATAATCAAGTATCTTTTTGTTCTGCATTAATTGTTTGATGTTACATAACAATATTTATCAATATATCAAAAATATTTGATAATAAACTAAAATAATAATAAAATTTAAGTCATATCCAATGGGAATAGACTATTTAAAAAATAATTTAGGTGGTCTAAAATGATTCTTAAGGAAATTAAATACTTAGAGTGTTTTTGTTATGTTTTATTATCTATATTTACAGCTCTAACTTTTTATTTACTTTAATTCTTGGTTAATCATGAGCTGTTTATTATGATAAAGTTGTTAGTTGTTAAATATTCAATTTAAAATTTTAAATTAACATTTATTATAATGAAATATTAAATAAGTTATGTTATTTTTCTTTGATGATACTTTTTCCCAAAAACATATTAATTTCTCGCAAAGATAGTTACTCGTTAACATGATATTCTAAGTATCTAGTGCTTAGGTTTATTGTGGATATATATTATCACAATGTCTAAAACTTTTTATGTAAAATCATTCCTTTATCATTTTTAGTTTAGTCTTAGGATTAAATAAATATTTTTTATTCTTTTCATATTTCTGATTTTATGCAAATTGACATTGATTGTTTGAAATACGTTTCCCAAAGTATACATATGTTACTAACTAAAATAAAAATATTTTTGTGTTTAATTTAACTATTTCTTAAGTCCAGCCTGGTCAGTAATTTTTTATTTGTCTATCTCTTTATTTTTATCATTTACGTCGTTATTCGTACTTTTTCCTTCAATTGTTTTTATATTTATATAGATAAATTTTTTACATTTAAATTTACACAATATTTAATATTCATTTAATATATTATTATTTTTATTCTAATACAAATATAACATTCCTAATTTTTAACACATATTAAAATCACATACTTTAAAGGTTCTTCTTAAATTATTTATAAGATTTCAGTTATTTCTATATAAATATTAATGTGTAATACATTAACAAAATTTAGTTATTTTATGTTATCTCAATTAATTTTAAATTTTTAAAAATCAGTATTTTTATCTAATTTAAGAATGAAATCATATTTTAACAATGATAATGACAAGCTCATGACTCTTTAGAGAAACATAACGTTGTTCAAAATTTTATGCTAGTCTACAAAAGTAACTTATTTTATATCATATGCAAAAATACAGTTTCAAACAATATGAATTTAAATCATTTTGAGTTTTTGGATTATGTTACGTTTGTAGTAATCTGTGCTACTTCTTTTTGAAGAAATACCTCTTAATAAAATTTCTAAAATTTTATGTTATTTATTTATTTTTCAAGCAAAATTTGTTTAAATTCAGTTTATTATGAACGGGATAATAAAGTTTTGTAAGAAAAAATATGTTAGATAGATATTTATAAATTTTTAACGTAAAAAACTTAAACAAAATATAATATAAATAAATTCAAAATAATAAAAATTTTCTTTCAGTAAAAAATTAAAAAGTATTAAAACTAAATCTAAAAATAAACTAACGAAAAAACGAAAATAAAAGAAATATAAAAGTAAAAACTGTAATTATAATTAAATTAAGATTAGCTGAATAAATATTTTCAATCAAAATATATTAAAGTGATTAATCAAATATAATCAAATAGCTTAAAGAAAATTTTTATAGCAAACGGCTGGATACATTGGTTTACGGTCAAGTAAAATCAACTAGGTATCATTTTCTTATAAATAAGTAAAATTTTTAATAATTAATATTAATATATATTAATAGTGTAATATTTATATATATTACTAAATATAAATAAAATATTATATATAATATATGATATTTATATATATATATATATAATATATATAATATATATTAATATATCAGCTGATCAATCCACACAACTTGTAACATATAACAACTCATAGGATTTTAACCTTTATATTCAATAAAGTACCTTTCAATTACACATGTTAGGTAACATACTTATCAATCAAAACATGCATCTGTATCATTTACCTGATACAATCTCATTCCACTCTCCTCAGGCTATGAATCCTTGATAAGTTATAAGAATTATTATATCTTATTATAATTATTATAATATTATTATATTATTATTATTATATAATTATTATTATAATATTATTATTATTATTATTATTATTATATTATTAAACTATTATTATTATTAAGTATATTATATTCTTAATATTTATATATTACTTTAAATATTATTATTAATATATATATAATATTATTATTATTTATATATTATTATTATTATTATTATTATAACAAAATAATGAAATTATCATTATTCAATATAAGACTATTAAAGAATGCTTTATGTTGTTCTGTGTAAACTCTTTACAAAAATTATTTTCATTGGTATTATACAAATATTAACTTTAAAAAGACCTTAATCAATGATCATCGACTCTAACCCTTAATGCCATAAATCACAGATAATAATGTAGAATATATACGTATAATTGATCAATTTATATTTTTACTAAAAATTTATCAAAACTTTAAACAAAATACAAAAATATAATATATTAGGTGTTTTCAAAAAAATAGAAAATAAAAGTCATAAAAGATTGTGTACTCCAAAGGTTTATAGGTTAATGTTTAAAAATGTGGATTAAAAGGGATATAAATCGTCCTTTTAAAAAAAATATTAAAAGTTGAAGATGTTACATACAATTTCAACTTACAAAATTTCTATATTTTTATTCCATTCAAAGGTTTGGAAAACTAGTAATTTCTTAGGAAAATATGGAAAATATAGGAAAATGGGTAGATAATAAGAATTTTTATTATAATAAATATAAATTTAGGTTCACTAACTACTACTACTACTACACTACTACACTACTACACTACTACACTAACTATACAACACAACACAACTACTACTACACTACTACTACTACTACTACTACTACTACTACTCTCTCCAAATCCAATCTGGACTCCACTCCGGAGCGGTTCGACCCCATAATCTGCGCCGATCCTTCATTGACTATATATAGTACTAATATCTATATATATATATATATATATATTATTTAATATAGTATATATATAATATATATTATAATTTATAAATAATATTCTGGGCCTCTTAAAAACATTCAAATAACTTCTGTAAATCTGCCTTCCCCCTCTTATCCGTTCTGACGGGTTCTATTGCTAACACTCCTTTGAAAGGCTAATCTCTTTGGTTTCTTTTTCATCTAATCCCATGACGATTCCGCTCCCCTCCCCTCTCATCCCCTCTCAGGATCCATGTCTCTACCTGTATTACTCATGATCGAGTACATGAGATACTGGAAGATCCTATGAAACCGTCCGGAGCAGTGCCCAGATGGCATTCCAACCTCGGTTTGAAGGAGTTGCTTCTGCATGCGCGCCTTCCTCGTTCAAGACTCTACTCCCTATGCCTTAATACTAACCACTTTTCCTCAATCTAAGCGTGCTTTTATTCACACAATCCCAAAAAAAGGTAGCCGCTCTGATCCTTCTAACTATCGTCCTCGCCTTAACTGTATACTACTAAAACTTTGAACACTCTCACTAACTTCATTCCTCGATCATCATAGAATCTCATTCCCTCTTTTCAGACAATCAGTATTGCTTTCGACGATCGAGATTCAACTGGTGATTTATCCTTTCCTATCCTACTTGATCTATGGTCTTTGCTGCCAAGGATTCATGGTAGTCTGTGTGTGGTTAGCGCTTTGACATTTATCTTATATAGTCTTTTTTTGACATGTTGTATGGCATGCGTCCTTACTTTTTCTTCTATAGCTTATTCCTTTCTTCTTGGAATATCTCTTTCTTCGCTTTGCTTTCTCTGTCTTAGTTTCTTCAGATCTGTTCATTTCAGTCTCTGTTTGAGGATTTTGCAACTCTTCCCTTCTTAATTATAATTTGTGGTTTCTCCTCAAATGGGTTCTTGTTTATCTCTTTCAACTTTATTTCTTTCTTCATTCAACGATCTTTTTAGCTTGCACTTCTAACTCTGTTCTATATCTTATGCCGATACTCACTCTCCTATTCTTCCACTCTATTTTACTTGTGGCTCTCCTTCTGTTTTATAATAGAGTTGCTATTCGTCATCATGGCTTTCTGATTTTCAATTCTTTGCCCGATTTGCGGATTTTCTTCAAGTGGGTATACCTGTATTCTTGTGAATGTTCATCTTCTTTGAAAACTCAACTTCTTCATTATCTCCCTTTCTTAAAAATACCTTCTCCAACTTCCTATTCCCGTGACGGGCTCTAATGTCTACCCCCGTAAACATACCATTAAATATTCTATGGACTAACATAAATTAGTGATTGTCCTGAGACCTCACAATCACATCGGTTGCTAAAATTTCCCCAAAAAAGCTGAATTCTGTTCAGATTGCGTGAATTTTTTCTCGCTCAGTATTCCCTTCCATGTATATAAATGTCTTTATTTTCGCTCCCTGTATGGAATTCTTAGTCTCTCACATTGGAGTGTTTCGGTTTCCTAACCTCCTTTGTATACGAGTGAAGCTAAGTGCTAAAGCTTTATAAACTTCCCATTACTTTCTCCTGACTGTGCCCTTGATCCCTCTTTCTCTGCGTCGTACGGTCGGCGCGCCTAATCTCTTTCTATATAGTATACATACGGCAGGTGTCTCGAGTGAATTGACCTCTTCGCATCCTCCACCTTCTTGTCGGTCGCCCTCCTAATACACGAGTTGCCTTTGTCTCTCATGAATTATTGCTCGTGAATATGGAGACTTTAAGGACATCTTCGTTGTGGTACTCATGGTCCTTTTTTTCTTCAGTCCACATCTGTTTTGTGGAACTCCTTTTCTTAATTTCCTCTCCTTTTATTATTTCAATTTTTTCCTTTATTATTAATTCCTGTGTTCTGCGCCTCATTCCTTATTGATTTTGTCGTTTTTATTGGTTTTCAAGGGTCGGTGGGTTACTTTCGATTATTTTAATGTTTTCTTATGTAATTTTTTTATTTATTTTTTTTTTTTTTTTGCCCCTCCGGTTTGAAAAGGGCATGTCTTATTTTTTTTTATCCATCTTTATTTTTATATATTTAATATATTTTATTATTTTTTTTTATTTTATTTTATTTTTTTTATATATTTATTTTTATATTATATTTTTATATTATATTATATTTATTTATTTTATAATTATTTTTTTTTTTATTATTATTTATTTTTTTTTTTATTTTTTTTTTTTTTTTTTTTTTTTTTTTTTTTTTTTTTTTTTTTTTTTTTTTTTTTTTTTTTTTTTTTTTTTTTTTTTTTTTTTTTTTTTTTTTTTTTTTTTTTTTTGTTTTTTGTTTTTTTTTTTTTTTTTTTTTTTTTTTTTTTTTTTTTTTTTTTTTGTTTTTTTTTTTTTTTTTTTTGTTTTTTTTTTTTTTGGTTTTTTTTTTTTTTTTTTTTTTTTTGTTTTTTTTTTTTTTTTCTGTCTTTATATATTATTATAAAATATATATATATATATATATATATATTATATATATAAATGATGTTATTTTATAAATATGTTCATATATTAGCTGAAAGAAAATCAGTAAATAAGTAGGCAAGCCGGTAAGAGGGGCTGCTTGCGCTACTACTTTACTGCTTTAGAGTCGATAAAAAACGTGTTTATGTTAAATAATTTAACAACTTTTTGTAAAGACAAAATGTTTTTTTCAAAAACATAAAGTGTTTTTCAAAAACTTTAATAATAAAACAGGTTTTCTTTAAATAAAATGTTTTTTAAAATCTTTAATAATGAAACAGGTTTCCTATAAATAAAATGTTTCAGTATACGAACTCTGCATGTATCCTTGTACAAAGTTTGATATAACACACGTTAGACAAGTCGAATGCAAATTTTGACTCAAACACAACATTAGTCAATCTCGTATCCCTTTTCAGATCCAATCTATCTCCATACCAAAGATCTCATGTGGGGACCTTGCCATTTCGGGAATCATCATCATCCTTCGTCATTCTGCATTCTCTTATGCACTCTGTGCAATTCTTCTTTGCATTCTGTGCTTTTCTTCTGGCTCCAGCTCCAGTATCGGCTACGACTATGACTCTTTTTCTCCGTCATATGAGACTTCTTATTCCTTCTTCTTATTTCCTTCCTCAATCTTCCTTCGTCATCCTCTGTCACGCACTCTGTGGTTTTCAGTTGGGGACCCCCACAGGGGGAGCCCTCAGACACCTTTGAGAGATTTGAAACTGTTATTATTATTCTACGTCCTTTAAAACATATACATTTACACCAATATTATGGTGGTAAGTACATGTTTACTAAATCGGCACCGCAAAGGTGCCGGCGCGGACACCTACAATGACTCATTTGATCAGTCATATGAGACTTCTTATTCCTTCCTCCATCTCCCTTCGTCTTCATCTGTCATGCACTCTGTGCTTTCCAGTTGGGACCCCACTCAAGGGGGGAATCCTCAGGAACCTTTGACGGTTCTGAAACCCTCAAAATCGGAATCTACATCATCAAAAACATATATAAAGACACCATTTGACTCATTAGGTGTCTGTAGCCAAAATTCCATTCTGGCTCCGGCTCAGGCTCCGACTCTGGCTCCGGCTCCGGCTTATTTGCTCTCACCTAACTTAGCACCAGACTTTATATTCAAGGAGGGGAACTTTCTAGGTAATTTCTACCTAGGATCCGAGCTAGGATTGGTCCGACACTTAACTTAGCATCAATATTCTAATTCTTTCTATGCATCTAAAAAAATTCATCTATCACCAGCATTTCCAAGTTTCGTGTCTCAGCCCATCACATATTGGGCATAGCGGCGAGAAACCTCGGCTCTCAGCAGGCAGCACCATCAGCAGTTGGGGCGGGAAGTTTGAAGAATACGATACGTACCTTATTAAAAAGAGCTGGAAATAAAAGGGAGGGCTTAAAAGGTTCGGACCTCGAAAGGGTTCCCCAACCCTCAAATTTTGGGAAATCATAGATCCCAAATCGGACTCAGCGGTGAAAATATATAATAATATGGCAAGACAAAAAGTCGATTTCGCTAAAAATGCTAAAATTGCCAATGTTTCCAATTTTGAGCGTAAAATAGCCAAATTTGGTCACCTAAGGTTAATGCTCCTACTAAATTTATATAATATAATAAAATTATATATATATATATATATATATATATATATAATAGTATTAATTATATTATGTAAATATATCTTATATATATATATATATATAAGGAATTGCTTTTTGGTATATGACATATATCGATAATTTTAATAAGTAACGACGACTGACGTTTAATGATATATCGGATGTCAAATTTTTAAATATCCCGTGTGAAATGCGAATATTTTTTTTTACATCCACGGATTAAGGATATTTAATGTGACCACTAGTGAAACTAATTGATCATAGCAATTAAATATTACCAATATAAATATATTGAGACTTTAAATCTGCTCAAAAAACATCTAAAGACTAATAGTTTTAGAAAGATTAACTTCTTTCATCGTTCTTGCCATTAGCTGCGTTTCCAGAAGCCCGGGTGGGCACACAGGAGCACATGCATCGTTTCCAGAGCCCGTTTACGCACTTCTACATCACGTAAACGTCACAGTCAGGCGCCCGTTGTTAAATCCTCGATTTCGGGAATTAATAAACGGGAGGGCTGCGCGGAAGAATACTTTTTTACAAACAAATCTTTTACAAAACATGTGTCGAAATGGCTTGCCAAATTTTAATATTTTAGTAATTTTATTTTAAGGATACTAATATATCTATCATTTCATAAAATAGATACATATAATAAGAGTTGGTTACAATTGCCAGCTGATTCGGCGGGCGCGCTCGGCCGTTTCCAAGGTACTCAACATTTCCCTGTTCCTGAATGGTAATGTAATTTTTTTCATTCGAAAGCGTTTCCAGTAGCATTTGCACCGTGGCTGCACTCGGGCTCTGGAAAAGCAGCTATTGTCACTTAATCAAAACTTTAAGAACAAGATAAGTCACGCTTTTGCACAGTGGTAAACTTGGAAATATGAATTCATGTAATATTGAGTTGGGGATCCTCTACAACAAGAATTTGAATAGATGCTTAAAAAGGGTAAAAGTGAGTAAATTGAAAAAAGTGTCGTAAAGTTGAAAAATAATACTTTTATTACAAAAATTATTTTAATATAATCATATATATATAATTATAATAATCTATATATATATATATATATATATTATATATATATATATAATAATATATATATTATATTATATATATATATATATATTATATTTTTTTTTTTTTTTTTACAGTTACACTTAATATTAATTAATATAATATATAATATATATATATATATATTAATATTAATAAATATATATATAAATATATAAATATATATATAATAATATTAATATATATTATAATATAAGAGAGAGAGAGAAGAAGAGATAGAGGAGAAAGAGAGAGAGAGAGAGAGAGAAGAGAGAGAGAAGGGAGCGCTATCGAAGCGATGAGATACCTCCCATCATTTATGATGTAATGACACCCCATGACACACCAGTAACCCAATGGTCGCCCCTCTTGTGCACACCACACCTCTCACACGGCCGTAAACTCTCCGATGCACATGCAAGACCATAAAACACACTTTTTCATATATCCCTGAGTGTGGGGAGAAAGTCCCACACGAGTATGTCTCGAGCGTTAGAGGCAATAAAGGGAAAGAGGCAGTTGAGTTTGGGACCCGCTACCCTATAATTTATACCCTAGAAATTCTATCAGGCCTCGAACCTGGTCCCTTTATAGGCAAGTAACGATCTTTATTATCTGGGGCGAAGTTGTTAATCGTTTGGTACAGGGAAAGTTAGAGGAATAAATAGAGAGGAGAAGATAAGAAAATGGTAAAAATTTGTTGTTGTTCTTTGTGTTGTTGTCTGTGTGTGTGTGTGTGTGTGTGTGTGTGTGTGGGTGTTGTGTGTTGTGTGTGTGTGTGTGTGGGTTTGTGTGGGTGTGTGCCTGGAGTGGAGAAAATGAGAGGGAAATAGAAGGGTTGGTAACATCTGACGAAGTGACCTGTGCACAGAAAATATGTGGATTTTGTTTGAGAAATCAAGGTATGTGTGGTTGTACATATGACTGAGGGTGATGTTGAGGGAGCGTGACTCTGGATAATCTAAGATATCAGAGTGTGTTGGGCGACTTAAATGTTTGGATAGGTGATCGAAAAAAGGATGGTATAACAGGTGTCTTTAGAGTTGGGGGAGAAAATAAGAATATTAGGACATTAACTGATTTCAGTGAGGAGAGATGTATCTGCGTGAGTAATACATTTCCTGGCACAAGAGTATCCATAAGTATACGAGAGTTGGGGTAGGTAGGGATGGTAAGACGTATTTTGTGTTGGTGATGAAGAAGATGTTGAAGTATGTGATGGACTTAAAATCAGTGAGGAAATTGAGGATGGATATATCATCATCACGTTGCTTTATGGAAGATTAAGAGGAGAGGTAAGAGATAAGGAAGCAATTGGGAAGAATCAAAAGTGAGGTTAAGTGAATAATAGAAAGTATGTAAAAGCGCTTGCAAATAAATCAGTTGAATGTGAAGAAGATGAAAATGAACAAATTTAGAAGAAAATGTGGTGTATTTTCGATAAAGAGAGTTTTGGATGTGCTAAAGTAGGAATTAAGAATGTCAATAGTGAGTAGTGAAATGAAGAAGTGGTGCAAGCAATTAAAAGTTAAAAATGTTGAGGTTTCAAAAGAAAAGTGTATAGAAATATATAAGAAGGAAAAAAGAAAGACTAAATGTTACATACGTAGGAAGAAAAAAGATAAGGACACTGGAAGGCAGATGAAATGCGACTTACAAGGGATAGGAAGCTCTCTGAAGGAAACGAAAGGTAAGAAAGAGAAAGAGAATCTCACAGAAATATGTAGGAAGAGAGAGAGAGAGAGAGAGAGAGAGAGAGAAGAGAGAGAGAGAGAGAGAGAGTAGAGAGAGAGAGAGAGAGAGCAGAAGAGAGAGAGAGAGAGAGAAGAGAGAGAGAGAGAGAGACGAGCAGAGAGAAGAGAAAGAAAAGAGAGAGAGAAGAGAAGAAAATGAAATGATTAAATGGATGTTAGGAGAGTGTGAAGACAACATCGAAAATCTGTATAACATTTGCAGTAGTGAAGAGGTCATAGCGAATATGTGGTTTGTAGTATAGAGAAATATGTATTTGGGGACGAGGTAATTAATAGGGAGAGAAATTAAAGTGTCAGAAGTTGCATAATGAGTAAATTCCGCAGAGTGCAGAGGAGTACTGTGAAATGAATCAAGAAGAGCGAGATTGTGATTTTCCTGAATATAGAAGTTGTGTAACAAAGAGTTTATGGAGAGTATAGTTCCGAACAATTGTAGAGCGGTAATGGTACCTATATAAGGTAAGGAGATTAACGGACTGTAGGGATAGATGTGGGGTGTGTAGGGAAATATATGCTGATATTAATGGTTGAGAGTGATGTGACTGAGAGACTGATTGGCTAAGAACAAGGAGCATTTAAAAGTGGTAGATGTGTAGATCAATCTCCACATTGAAAAAAAT
>JABUQX010091330.1:25000-26788 GCA_015478945.1 Trachelipus rathkii | reverse complement strand
TGTAAAATGAGAGCTATAGTCAAAATAAAAAATTCAATAAACTTAAGGAAGGGTTCCCCGTATAACCTTAGATTTTATAATATATATATATATATATTATAATATAATATATAATATACTATATATATTATATATAATATTATATATATATTACATATAAATATATATATATATATATATAATAATTATTATATATATATATATATTATATATATAATATATATTATATATATATATATATATATATATATAATATATATATATAGTATATTAATTTTATATAATAATTATATAAATATATTATATAATAATATATATACATTATATCTATATATATATATATATATATATATATATAAATTATATATATAAATATATTATATATATATATTATTAATATATATAGTATATTAAGATATAATCAATTATATAATTTCAAATAAAAAAATAAAGATTTCAACCATTTAGTACTTGATAATTATGAAAGGAAAAGAATTCGGAGAAGCCACTTATGTTTTAAAAAATGAAATGATAATAATTCATTTTTATCACTATTAAATTTTATTACCTAAAGTAATAAAATAAAAAGTACAAATTTACTCCTAAATTGCCAAAATTTTCAATTTAACGAGCTAATTATATTATTATATTAAAATATTTGTGTATTTTTCAGAATTTTTAATTATAAGTAAGTGACATAAATTGAATGGTATACTATTAAAAATATATATTATATATATATATATAGACTGATCTTATGGGGATGAATGAATGATGATGTTTGTATAGTATAATAATAATATCATATATGATATATATATATAATATATACTTAATTAAATATTAAAATATATTAATTATATTATATTAATATATGGCTTATTCATAGTAATGATATCTCCAATAACGAATATAAAGGTACTTATTTACTCTAATAAAATAAATATTTATATCCCATTGAATAAATAGTTTAAGTTATTTATATTTTTTTTATATTTTTTTTTTAATAACCAGTAAGCATTATATATAAAGTTCCATTTTTATTATTATCAGGTCTCAATATGAATAATAGAATATTAATTATTGCTCAAACCTATATAAATTACAGTCATAGTATATATTAATACCGAAATACAATACTTTAAAATATTAAACTCTAACTTTACTTTACTATATTTACACTTACTATACTATATGTTCTATTAAAGTTAACGTTATTACTTAACGTATATACAACTATATTATGTACCAACTATAATTCATTCTCTTATGCAGGTACAATATATTGCAAGTTTGTTTACTATTAATTTCCACGTTCACTTCATGGACATAACTTGTTATTCTTGCTTATTACCACCACGCATAAAGCATACTTTTACTATTATCTACACGATAAGATCGTAGTGACTTTATAATCGTTTGAGCCAAAAATCTAGCAGTACTGTGTACTTGTACTTTATACATATAATTGTAACAAATTTCTAGTTCATATAAGACTTTTAACTGTGTACTTATGTACTTTGAAATAAAATATAACATTGACTCCCAACTCCTGAAATTTATATATATATATATATATATATATACGATTAGATAGATTAATAAATATGGGAATTGTTATATGACATTTTTATATCAATATATATACTGTATATAATATAATATATTACTTATATAAATATAGATATATATTCTATATGTATTCTTTTAATATATATTTTTTAAACCAAGTCAATAAATGGACCATACCCATGAGCAGTAACTGTGCGGGGACTAACGATAAGTGTG
>JABUQX010091330.1:0-20000 GCA_015478945.1 Trachelipus rathkii | reverse complement strand
CACCACCCCCTGGATACTGTCCATGACTTTTTACGACCCGTCAGTTTTAACTTTTTTTATTTTTTATTTTATATAGTTTATAGTATACTAATAGTTAATATCTTATTAGTATTAAATAATATAAATTAATTACTCAATTGTCATATATATATATATACTAATATAATATATAAGACTATAGGGTATATAGGTGAGACAGACACTTGATATCATTATATAATAAATATATATAGGACCAGTTACGTTTTACGAATCCCGTCAGTTTTAATTATTTTTTTTACTCTTTTAAAGCTATATATATATAATAAATAATGTATACTTATATATCATATATAAGCAAATTACTACATTTTTACTCCATTTATTACTTTGATACAAACATCTCGGATGAGATGATAAAGAGATACTTTTATTTTCATTTCAATCGGGTGGGGAAAAGTTCTGAACAAATGGAGGACTAACCATGGGGTAAGTGGAATATAGGGAATAGTAAAAATATGCAACGTATGAAAAAGTATCAAGGAATTCTGGCTTCTGTTTCACAGCGTAAAAGGGTATTTATATTCAAAATGGTTGGGGGAAGGTCTGAAGAGGAGACAGACATCTGCGGGGTGAAAAACAACGAACAAAGCTACTTGAAAAGGGCGCGCTTTTTAATTATCAGATCAGTTTTCAGTTACATACATTAGATCAAGTTAGTACAACTACCTACATGCGCTCAAGTTATATACTTGCCAGTTACATACGCATACACGAGCACATGAACACAACACACACACAACACACACACACACACATATATACTGAATGTGTACCTGCTGATCCTGCTAAAATACAGTTTTTTGGCCTTAATTTAGCAAATGCGGGGTGTATAGGTTATCTATACCCTACGATAATTATACCCCCTAATACTATATATACTAGGTATACATTATAATAATATTATATATACTGTATGTATTACTATATCGTTAGTAACGACATAATGAAAAAGTTCAAATACCTGCACAAATTCTACAGCTTTGATGTACAATGTGCAATGTTGCTATCAGGTCTAGCCAACATAAAAGGCTTTCTCACTGATTTTTTTTGTATGGAAATGAGAACGTCCTCCCCAATCTTCGTATTACTATTTATATAAAGCTAACCATCATGTTTCTCTTGTTATCAGTTATTCAGCAAGTTAAAACTAATAATTCAGTAATGATCCAAGCTTTCATTCTTTCACGTAGGACATTTTCAAGGATATGACTTTGCTTTCTAAAAACGATGTTTAAAATTAAAATTAGACAATGACATCTAAAATAATAATATTAAAATCTAGCTAGTCAAATATAAGAAATAATTAATAATAAAGAAAACTATGATATTCAGAATATAGATTGATGAGTTCATTTTCTCTTTGGAAGTAAAAAATATTATCCTGTCTAAGTATTCATTTAAAAAGGGATCCCGCTAATTTAAGCTCACAAAATTCATTCCAGTTATGAGAGCCATTAAAAAGTATTTGAAACAATTGCTGGTTGTTCTTATAGAGCTATACCTGCACATTCTAGTTAAAAATATAATAATTTATTTATTCAACAGGTTTATGGTAGTGATTTCAAATGATTAATGAATGTACTCTTTTCCTTTTTAAAGGTGGCAGCTTATCAGGACTCACCTGAAACTTACTCTTTGAAGCACTTGCAACTTGCATGCAATTTGCCATTGCTTGCCTGCATCTTGCTGCATGTCTTCTATTGCTTGAATTTCCCTGCTTCCATTTAATTTATTTGCATGCCTAAATCGTGCTTGTTCTGACCTTTCCCTGTGGTATTTCCGTGGTGGCTTGTTTTTAACAACCATGCACCTTTCCATTGAGTGACTGATTAGATTGGTTGAATCGCTTAAAGCGTCTCGTGAAGAGAATAGGAGTGACCTGGGAGGGACGTTGTGTGTAAGGGCTGACACTCCTTTCCCCTTCTTATTGTTTAATTCTTCTAAGGTATAGCCTGTTATTAACCTTAATCAGTACATTAATAAATATATTTTGCGAGGGTTCTTTTACTCGCCCGTTAAAGGTTCCTATTCTATCCACGTTTTTTATAGTAGTATTTCCATCTGTTCCTCTTACTGTCTTCGTCTGTCTTTGGGCCGAGCCGATCAGGACAGCAAAAGTTAGCGTTCAGGTTCCCCTTCTTTCCCCGTTATCCTCCTCTTTTCTGGTGACTTTGTGCTTCCTTACATTTGTCTCTTACTTGCCCTTTGTAACTTTCGAAGTAGAGTTATGAGGATTCAAGGAATTGTGTGACTGGAGAGGGCCATTGTCACTGCAGGTCAGCAGGCATTCCGATAACATATTGAACGAACCCAGTGTCACCTGTACCAGGTAGCGAGTGTATCACGTCAGAGCTTCACTGCCGAACCAACGGGAGGCCTAGAAACACACCGCCTTGCTATTCGCTGCAGCTGTGAAGTTGAGCTGTGTCAGATTTGCCACATAGTTACAATTTTTGGCGTTCCCGGCTGGATAGCTTGTGTTGGCGAGTGTAGCGGGGTCAAGTAGTCCGGATCCATACTCTCTTCCCGTAATGAATTTGGAGCAGCCGATTGCCGGGAGTAGATAGACGAGGACTTGGATAAAATTTCAAGGGAGGTCCAGCGAACTTTAAGTGAGTGTGAAGGTGCTGCGGAACAGAGGGAAATGTCTAAGAGGGAACCCCATCGTCCCGCCGCTAAGGTCGAATATAAAGGTAAGAATTGTCATCCAAGTGGTTTTCTCTCAAGTAGCAAGGAGGGTGTGTGGAGAGTTCCTTGTCAGGTCCGTTCAAGTTCTGAGGCCCGGCGAAGGAGGAAGAAGGGACCCTCTAGCGTGAAATGTCCTGCCCCACAGCCTGGTATTGGAGGCAGCTGGTTGGCGGACGATCAAGCCTAGCGCAGGAAGTAGCGAGAGCTGCTGTTGAACATCGGCTAGTTCTTGGCCAGGATTGCTGATGCGATCTCTGGCTACACGCGGATGGCCAGGAGTGTGAAGCTGTTGCCTTTCGAGGCTAGAGGGGTGCAGACCTTTAATAGTTTCCTTAGAGAGTTTGAGGGTTACGCTAGTTGGTGGAATTGAGTGCCCATTTGAAAAGTGATGTCCAAAAGGTTTATGATAAGTGTTGTAAACAAGGGGCAAAATACCGTTCAGTAGTGGAACGACTACACGAGTGGGTGACTCATCAGAAACAAGAAACTCTTGAAGAAAAACGTGGCCAATTTTACAACGCGGTCATGAGAACCTATGAGACCCTTAGTGATTACGCTATGTGTTTGGAGGAGTTGTTTAACGGCGCTTTTCCGGAAGCCGATGGCCTGGATATGGCTGTGTGACGCCAATTTATGCATAGTATTCCCCGGTCTGAGAAGGAAAGGGTAAAACTTTGATTGGGTATTCAGCAGTTGGATGTGGGGCGTAACGGAGAGCCTGAAAGCAGGGATTTGATTAAGGTTCTCTTGGATGAAACTCTGGAGGGTAGGAACCGTAGTGAGAAGCATGGCAAGAGAGGGACTAGGGACGAACCAATCCAAGTGTGGACGGTCCCTGGAGCTAATTATCGTAATGGATCAGAGGATAGAATGAACCCTGATTATGATCAGCTGAGACGTGAACGAGAGAATGACCAAGAGTGGACCAGGGTTGTCTCGACGGGAACGACGAGAGAATAGCGGGCATGATAGGGTTGAACGCCAGGAAACGCCGCAAAGAAGAGATGGACATGGACCGGTTTCATCAGACAGCGGTAGGCTGCGATGCTTTCATTGCCGTAGGAGAGGCCACACCAGGAAAATGTAGAAGATTTCTCGGGGCGTGCTTATTGTGTGGTTCGTGCGGTCATCGGAGTGAGTTGCAGAGAGATGGATCATCGGGGGTGAGCAGGGGACAATCATTCGCTCCCCGGGTACCACTGAGACTGCATTGCATCTGGTATGATGTGGACGGTCATACTGTAGAGAATTGCTCAGAGTTTGTCAACCACAAACGGAGATCTAATGAGGAGAGACAGGGAGCTCCCTGAACAACGGAGGCGAGCGTTGAGAAAAGATCGGCAAGTAGGGCATAGCAGCCCGTATTAGGGAACGAGGCTGCGGGCTATACTATTGGTTTTCAAGGTCAGAATGGATGACAATTTGGAACTCAGGGTGGTTTTTCGGGACCCTAGGGTTACCAGAATCCTTTAAAGTAGTCGAGTTTCGAGGCGTTTGGTGAATGCTCGGAACATAGAAATGTGATGCAGAAGTTGGGAACGGAGGTTGAACTGAACCCAGAAGCAGGGGAGTGGATTTAAGAGGATTGTTTACCTAAGCGCCAGCGGTCGTCCAAGAGAGGTCAAATGAATGAGTTGTTCAAGTGTACCTGCGGCGGAGCGTCCGGTGGTCGATAGTGTTGTGCATATTAGCCAGGCGATAGAAGGAGATGCAGACTTTCTAAAGATTCAGCAACTGCTCCAAATACAGGTGGGGCCCCTGGGTAGACGTGTGGATGCGTTGGTAGATATGGGGGCACAGTTTGGGCTGACTGACGAGGACTTTGCCGCGGAGATGGATTGTGAGCAGGAGGGAGTAACAGTTGATGCAAGGGGATTGGGAAGCACGAACATTTCCCATGTGGATGAGATGGTGATGCTCAGGTTGAGGGTCCATGGGTTTGAAATGCAGCCAGTGCAATTCCTGTTGGTGCCTAGGTTGTCACATCGCTTGTTACTGGGAATGAGCTTTTTTCAGAATAACGTGACTATTAACCCAGAAAGGGGACGGTTTATGTGAATTCTGGGAAATAACGCCAGAGAGAACTATAACTTGAAAGAAAAGGGGCAAAGGGATCCATGCAAAAAAATCGTTTCCGAGGCCCACTGTGAGGTTCAGGACTCGGTTAGGGTTGAGATTGGCAGCTGGGAGAAAGTCCGCATCTGCGTGGCAGAAAAGTTGACAAGGGAATGGCAGCAATGTTTATCAACAGATGGTCAGGAGTTTTTTTTTCCGATGGGTGAAATCTCGAAGAGGACTTGAATTCGCAAATTTCCGGGATGTCGGGCGTCGTGGACTCGGATGATACCTTTGAAATCCTGGTTAGGAATATTAGTGACAAACCTGTTAGGTGCAGCTGGGTTTATGCTAGAAGCATGAAAGAGTGTGATTTTTTTGTTATATGTGTTGGCTATGTTTTTAGTGATGTGTGGGTACTTAAATTAGTGTAATTCACAATGCCATAAACTGTAAATTAAAATATGACAGACAAATCTCTATAATACTAATTACAAAACTACTGTTAATAAGGTGGGTGTAGCCAGACTGAGATTTTGGGGACACCTGTTTATGTATAAAGTAAAATTATAATACTCTTATATAAAAAAAGAGAGACATATATATTACCTACGAAGGCTACCCATGTTACATATATATATAACTAAGTATTATATAAATAATAATAATATATTATAAATTAACTTATATATAAATATATAATAAATTATAATATAATAATAAAATATTATTAAATAAATTATAAATATTATATATATATTATAAATATATAATATATATAATATATATATATACCATAATGGAATAATATATTAGTATATATATAATTAAATAATTAATAACTTAAATTCAATTTTAATATAAAATAATTATATTATACATATATAATATAATATTATAATAATTATAATATAATATATATTATATATATATATATATAATATAATATTATATAATATAAATATTAATATATATAATATAAATATTATAATAATTTTATATTTTATTATAATAATAATAAATTATATAATAATTTAATATAATAATATCATATATATATATATCATAATTATAATATATATATAATTATATATATATAATTATAAATTATAATATATATTATATAATATATATATATTATATATATAGTTATGTTGACTACTAATGAATACCGAAAATTTTTAGAGTCTGATACCAATACAATGTCACACAATTTTTATCCATAAAGCGGATACAAAGGGGGTGGATTATTATACCACAATTTTTTGCTGATACCACCGATTTACTGATACCGAATACTTTTATCCCTAAAATATAATTAGGGATTGCACTGGTAACTGAAAATTTCAATTAAGCGGAATCTCAAAAAAAAATTATGTCCAGAGAACCGGATTTCTAATGACTTTCCATATATAACTTTATTAAAGAATCATGTTAAAAAAAAAATAAATTTCTATATTAACTTTCAAATATAAAATTTTATAATATATATTTATACTATATATTTATATATTTTCTAATAATTATAATGATATTATATCCAATAATATAATAGATATATATATATTATATATATATATACTATATATATATATATATATATTACCATGATATATAATATAGTATTATAATATACTATACTATGGTATTTATATATATATAAATAAATAAATATAATAATTATATCGTATATATATAATATATATATATATATAGTTATATATTTATATTATATATATAAATAACTATACTATTATAATATAAATATTAATATATCTTATATTATATATATATATTAATATTACTATCAGTTATATATATATATATAATTATATATATTAACAAATTTGATAAAGATTTTACTCATTAATTGATTACAGATTTGGTCATAATAATTACCTCACAAAATTGTTTTAAAATGTCATTATGCATAAAAGATTAATTTTTTTTATTATTAATAATTTCTTACAAAATCTTTAATAGAGTCTGTTTAAAATATGCCACAAAAAAATAAAACTAGGTATTTCACCAAAACATTTAATACAACGGCACTTCATAACATCATGAAAAAATCATCACCGAAATGAGATATCTGGAGTCCAAAATTTGGATAGTATAAGGGAGAATCCTGTATTTTCCATATATAGAAACACTGGAACCCAAAATAGGGGGAAAGATTGAAAGCCTATTGAATATTTTTCTTCTCTCTCCCCAAAAACATTTTACCACATATCAATATGACTCCCTAAATTCCACAAAAAAATTTCTTTAGAAAATGATAAATTTATTCATTCACATCACTGATGAAGAGACTCATAGAAATATAGTTGGCCACATATCTTCAAACCAAAATATCTTATTCTTAGTATAAAATATTTATTTTGATAGAGAGATGATGTTTTTACACAATTTCATACAGTAAACTGAGATCACCAGTATTTGAGAAAGTATACCCAAGGCTGATTCAGATATCATTTTTATACTAACAGATATTGGATAGTCTAAAAAATATTCTCAAATAGTCAATTTATTTCTTTAACTACTCACTGGTATACGAGAGACAAATTTGAAAAATTTGAACTTTGTCTCTATTGCCAATTATATTAATATAATATTAATATATATATACTATATATATATTAATATATATATTATATATATAATATATATAATATAATATATTATATATAATTATATATATATATATATATTAATATAAATATATATATATTATATACTATTAATTATATATATTTATATTTTGGAATTTTTTTTTAATTTAATGAGGACATCATCTACATATACCACTACTTTGTGAGATAAACTTTTATTTCATAATTACTATGTAGATATGTAATACACTGTGTATGGAATACTACAACAAGCTACCATTTATATTGTTAGTTTTGTAAATCATATTGTGATTTATTGAAAAATAAATCCCTTCCAGGTCAAAATTTTTTATTATCTCAAAGTAATTAGTAATTCTTGTTCCGGTCCAGAATTTCAAATTCAGCCGGAAACTGGGAAAATAAAATTATTGTGTGAAAATTCCCGCCAGAATTCCTGGATACACCTCTAATTTATATATATTATATATATTATATATATATAATATATATATGTATATATATATTATATATTATATAATATATATATAATATATATATATATATAATATATTATATATATATATATATAGTATATATATATTATATATATAATATATATATATAATATATATATATATTAATATATATATATATATATTATATATATTATATAATATATATATATATATATAGTATTATATTATAATATATATATATTTAATATTAAATATATATATATTAATATATATATATTATATAATATATATATATATATTAATAATATATATATATATATATATTATATATATATAGTTAATATATTATTTATATATTATAAATAATATAATATATAATAATATATATTATATATATATATATATTAATAATATATAATATATATTATATATTATAAATATATATATATATAAAATAAGGTAATATATATATATAGTATATATATAAGTATATATATATGTATATATATAGTAATATATATATATAATATATATATAATATATATATATAATTACAGTTGATCCACACCACTCTCGGGAGAGCCTATTAAAGAGAGAATAGGGGATGTTTTGTACGCCTCAAAAGTTCACATCAACTACGTAAATTACGCAGATGAGCACAGGAGCAGGCAGTTTAAGTGAGAGAGATTAATTTATTCAGCAGGAAACACAGACGATGGAATAGAGAAATTCCACAGATAACAGAGATGGCAGCAGGAAGGAAGGCACCGCATTGCGAACTATGCATAGAGATTACCAATATTCACACAAAACATAAATCGTATGCACAGAATACAGCACCCACTTATTGATCTCGAGTGGTGGTACAAGCGAGTGATAAAGATCCCTCGACACCTTCCGCTGTCAAGTTAATCATATGAGAAAAGAGTAAAAAGCCACCAACATTCGCGCCACAAAGATAGAGGGATAAAGTGAAGTTGGAATAGTATATCTAACAGATATAAGGAACTTATTTTGGACCATATTGACTCGACCCGGTTCGAAAGACCGAGATAAAACGTGGAACACCCAGATATGAGAGGGAGGACTCCATACAAGGGAGGATGAGGCCCATTGTAAAACTGCGAAAAGTTACTGGAAGAGGAAAAAAGTCTCGCAGCATACAGAACTCCCAGTTTCTATTAGGCCGCCCTAGCAACCATTGTTGATGTGAGGTTTCAAAGACATTTTTTGTTTATGGTTAAGGCCAAAGATATTTAATATCGTCAACAGAGAGACGAGAGAGAAACCGTCAAAGAGGTAGGAAAGTATAGAGGTATGTTTTTAGAGAGAGGGAGAAAAAAAAGAAGTTGAATTTTAAGAGAATTGAATTTCACAAGTTTTAGACCGACCACACCCCACGAAATTCTATTCCAGATTATCAGCTCAAGAATAGAAACAGAAAGATTAAGGCGAGAGTGCAATTCTAGAGGGTAAAAGGTGGGAAATAAATTAGAAATGAGTTGAAAAGAATGATAGGATCGACGTCATCGACAAGTTAATAGTGTGGATAGAGTTAGCTATGTGCGGGAGATCATTACTGGAAAAGTGGGATTAAAGTAGTGAAGATAAGAGCAGAATTCTGAATGGAAAACAACTATGACAGATAAAAAAAGAAGTCGCCCCATCAAAACAGCCGATATTAGCGCTTTTTGAAAGAAAACTAAACATAAGTAAGCACAAAGAAGAGTGAGGGAAGACCAAAGGAGGGGGCTTTGCGAGAGCAGTGATGGTTGCCCATACCCCGGTCAAATGTTGGAATTTTTCAAAGCGCCACCACGCAAGTCTCCCTGATAGTTCCTATAAAGCGGAAACTACAACAATCAGTAAGATAGTGAAGGTATTATCACCACAGGATAACCTCGAGGCGTCGAAATTAAGCCGTACTGGGCGATCGGATAGAAAAGTGGAAAAGATTCCAGATGAGGTCAAACAAATGTTTGTGAGTAAGGGTTTCAAAGATCATAGATAAAATACAAGTGAGAGCTATAGGGCGATAGTTAGAAAGATCAGAGTGGCTTCCTTTTTTTCGGAATAGGTTGGACATGTGAGGGAAAGTGTTAGTATTGAGACAGGGAATATAGTTGAACGAGGGGCGGGGTCAGCACGAAGCACACTCCCTTCAAAACTCGGGAAGGAACGCCATCCTGGACCACCCGACCTTTCTCAATGTTTCATAGATTCCATTGAATTTAAGGAGCTATTTGCACCTGATTAAACATGTTAATTCACACAGGGCAAAGGGCATAGGACACTGAGGAGGAGGAGGAGGACGGAAGGGAATGCCAGAATCTCCGAGGGGTTGATTTAGAGGAAAATGGATGCCAAAGAGCATTGGCCTTTTCAGTTGGTAGAATTAGCAAGTTTAGGAACCATCAGATCGAATAAGAGGAAGAAAGGCAGATTTACAGAAGTTGCTAGAGATGTTTTTGGCAAAAGGCCAGAAAAATTTGTCAGTAGAAGAACCATATATATAGTATTATATAATAATATATATATTATATTAATATATAGTATATATATATATATTATATTATCATATATATATTATTATATATATATATATATAATATATATATATATATTATATTATATAGTTATATATATATAATATATATATTATATATATATATATATATAATATTATTAATATTATAGTATATATCTATATATTATTATAAATTATTATATATATAATTATATTATATATAGGGATGAACCAGAATTTTTTCCGGAACCATGGAAAAGTTCCGGGCAGAACCTGGAAATTTTTGACTTTCAGCTACACGCTTAACATATTCATACTTAAAACTGATTAACAGTGGAGTCTCTCTATGAAGTATCTGGCAATCTGTGTTATATCCACATACTGTGAGCTCTTAGTTCTGTAGCCAAAATTGGATAAGGGATCAATAAATTTATTTAAGGTAAAAAAGGATATAACTTGTAGCTGCATTTCCATGAAGCCCGAGTGCACAGCCGTGTGCAAAATCTGATCTCTGATTACAAATTTGATAAAAAAATTTCATTTAACCAATTCAGAGACAGGAAAATTGTATTATAGTATCCTTGGAAAATCGTGATCCGAGTGTGCGACCATCGGATCTAAGCTGGCTAATTGTAAACAATTAATCTTATCATGGACGTATATACTAGGTGGGGGCGAGGGTGAGGCACTTGTGCCCCTAAAATCTGCGCGAATAAAAAATGACCTTATATATTTCTTTGCCAGACGTGACGCTTTTAAGTGGTTTATGGTGAAAAAACTTGAAAAAAATACATTCAATCGATAGATAATGAAGTTATAATTATAAATATAAATACGTATATAAATATATATATTATATTAATTATATATAATTATATAATATATAAATATAATATTACGAGTCTTATTCTGTATAATTATTATAATATAATATCTATATATATATATTATATATATATATCACTCAAACCCTTTGTCCCCACCTCTTTAATGAAATTCCTGCCTACGGCACCATGACTTTCTTATATATTTAATTATATGTAATTACTATATTTGAAAAATGATACAATATATTAAGTATCCTCAGAATAATAAGTAACTGAAATATTAAAAAATTTTGGCACGCCATTACCGGACACATGTTTTAGTAAAAAGAATTGTTTTAACTGATAACAAAAGCTGCGTTTCCCGAAGCCCGAGTGCAGCCCGGTGTAAATGCCGCAAACGGGCTCGGGAAACGATGCATATGCGCCGTGTGCCCGCCCGGGCTGCAGCAGTCGGGGTTCGGGAAACGCAGCTATAAAGTCTATCAGGTATTAAAGGTTTAAGTGAGCTTTTTTTCAGAAACGAGTATAACGTGTGTTTTGATAATATGAAGATGACGTTTAACTCCACAAACAACATGGAGAACAACTACTTTTCATTCTTTCACACATTTCAAAATTTCAAATAAGTTCAATTTAATTAACAATAATTTATGGAAAATTGTTTGAAATTCATTATTGATTGCATTAATTCATTATAAGATACTAAAGAGAAACTCTGATGTTTCTTATTATATATAATTTCTTTAAATAATTAATAATATATAATAAATAATAATTACCCTGTACAAATTTTTATTATCCCCAATCTAGATTCTAGAGAAGGATGCACATAAAAAGCATCAAATATTTATTTTAAAAAAAACAGAATAACTCATTACGTATTTTTTTTTTTTAATTAATTAAAATACATTGTTTTTTTTTATTTTATTTTTATTTTCTCATTTTTTATGGTCCACTTTTATTTCAAAATTAATATTATTATAAAATAAAAAAATTTATTGATTTAAGTATTATATTTCATCTATATATAAGTAAATTCATCAATGTTTTTCAAGTACATTTATTTAAACATATTTAATTTAATTAATTGATAGATTAATTTGATATACAGATATTTAAAAAATACATTTATAATATTTTTTATTTTTTAACTTACATAAGTTATAATAATATAAAATTATATTATTTATATAATTATATATATTTCATTATATATATATAATTATATAATTATATATATATATTATATATTATTAATATTATATATATATATATTATTATATATAATATATTATTATAAATTATATATATTATAATATTTTATAATTTATATTTATATGTAATTATTAATTATATTTATAATTATTATATATATATATATTATTATATATTATCTATATTATAATTAATTATTATTAATATAATATATTGGTTCTCCTATATATAGTGGCGAACATAAAACCGGCCCCATCTTCAGGAAAAAATGATTATCAATAAAATATTTACATAACTACCTACGGACCGTACACGACGGTATCACAACAATGTGGGTTGTTTGTATGCTGGCCAGATTCATGTCAAACGCATCCTTACATGGTCTTATAAATATTGAAATCCACGTGACCAGTTGTGAAGTCTCTTTGTTCATAGACAATAAGAAAGACGCATTAAGTGTAAGCGTTAAACTTACTGTAATGGTTTCTTAAGGAGAATGTTGCTGGGGGGGAAATGTTGATCCGTTTCTCTTCTTTTCAAGGGATGAAGCTTTTGTTTACATTCTGTCGGGTTACGTAATTAATTCACTCCCATAAAACTTGTCTCGACACTGGGCTTACTATGAGAACCCACACGAGAGTCTCTCCTGACATAAGTGCCATTACACTGATTTTTAAATTAATTAGTGTGTTTGGTGGTACTCTTTGTGTAACAGTGATATAATCAGTCCAATTATTCTTCAATAAAAAAACTTGAGATACCTAATGTTTACTATACAGGTCATATATTTGTTTCACATAGAACATACTAATAAAGTAAGTTATAGCATTATTTCCAATGCAAGATGGTGGACAATCCTGCCATATGTCTGATCATGTCTTATTATTGATACTACCATAATCATACCATTTTTACTAACTAAAGTGACCATTCATCATAGTCAAGGGTTTGTGGCCTACCTCCTGTCTCCCGACCCTCACCATGTGAACTATTTTCCTTTGTGGAGTATTTTCTAAAATTCATAGAATCTATTTTTTTCAATTCATTACCCAACAATCCCAGAACATATTTGACATCATTGAAAAAACAACATATTGTCAATAGATTTACTCAAACATCCCATCAATGGTGTATGAGAAATGTTTTCTATAACATGCGCTTAAATCATTGCAGAATCTTTTGCTTTGTTCTATGTGTCAGGGAGACTATTTCGAAACAAGACTTTTATAATCTCCTGCTCTGGTGTTAATTAAACCGTAGGTAAAGGTGTCCTATTTATTGTTATTAATTTATTATTGTCCTAATAACTATATAATAATTTGGTAAACCTGGTGTACGTAACGTTTATGGTAGTAAGATTATTATGAATTTATTATTTTTGAATTATTCCTTTTTTCGTAGTATGAATTATTACTTGATTGAGTTTATTGGTATTAGTTATGTGCTGCCAATATATATAAAATATATATTATATATGTATATAATATATTATATTTATATAATTTATATATATATATATATATATAATAATATATATATATATTATTATTGAATTTAATTCTCATTCTCTTAATATAGTATCTAATCATACGTATTATATAATAATATAAATTTAAATCTTAATTTTAAATAATTAAATATTAATTTTATTTACATAATGTTATATCGAATCTGTCATAATTAGGATTATTAACTATTTTTATAAAAATTAAGAATGTAAAAAGCTAAAAATAATTCAAAAATAATTAATGGAAAAATAAAATAAACATAATAAAATAACTTAGAGGTAAGAAGTCTAAATTTTATGAATATCTCCACATGCTCAAAATAATAACAAAATTATGTCTTCAATTATTGTTTCATTATTTAAAACAGTAATATTAAATAGTTTCGTATGTTGATACAAAACTTTACATATATCGATTCTGTCTCATTGACTACATTACAACCAATTTTACAGAGGAAAATGGACCACTTCAAGCTTAGCTGGTTTGATTGCCTCCTCCCAGTCTCTTATTCCGATTCACTTTCTTCAATACCATGTGAACTTATTTTTCCTGATGTGGTGTTTCATAAATATCTTAGAAAATCTTACCACCAACAAATCCCAAGAAACAATTTGAACACATTTGAAAAAATCAAACAATTATGTCAATGAGATTCCAACATCCCACAATGCGAGTGTATGAAGATAAATGTGTTTTCAATTTAACATTGCTTATAAACATGTGCCAGAAACTTTGCTTTATTATGTTCTATTGACTCAAGATATACATTTTTCGAACTATTTAGACTTTTAAAGTCCTTCATGGAGTCTGATAATAATCAAACCGGTTAGGTTAAAGTATGGCTCTTATTCTTCTATTATTTATTATTGTCCTATTACTATACTACTATTTGGATAAGACCTGGCGTACGTATTCATAGGTTGGTAGATTTATTATTGATATTTTTCCTTTTTCGTAAGATATTTGATTATGGTAGTTTTTATGTGCGCCCTCAATATTATTATATAAATATATTATATATTAATTATTTATTACGATTTAAAATTTACAATTATTTATATTGTAATTTTTATGTGAAATATCTTTAAAATAATAATTATTATTATATAATTAATTATATATATATATACTGAATTAATAATATTATTAATTTATACCATTATTAATTTATATATATATATATATTACTTAGTATTATAAATATAATTTATTTATTATATATATTTATAATTATTAATTATATAATTATTATAATTATATATAATTATTTTATTATTATTATTATTATATTATTATTATTATTATTATTATATTTATTATTATTATTTATTATTATTATTCATTTATTAATTATTCATTATATTATTATATATTATTATTATCTATTAATTTTATTAATTATTATTATTTATTAATTATTAGTAGTAGTAGTAGTGCAGTAGTAGAAGTAGTAGTAGTGTATAGTAGTAGTAGTATAGTCTTATCAATATGATTATTAAAATTAATTATTACTATTAATATTATCATGTATATATATAAATACAACAATGGTAAATGATTTATTATATTATTATTATTATAATATTATTATATATTATTATTATATTATATATTTTTATTATTATTATATTATTATTATTATTATTATATTATTATTATTATTATTTTATTATATTATTTATATTATTATTATTATTAATTATTATCATCATTCTCTTCTTCTTCTTCAATACTTCTTCTTCGTTTTAAAACACATTGTTGAAATCTAGAAGATTAAGGTTTGGGGGCTTCCAGATTGATAAACAATTAATAAATAATCACCTGACCAGAGGATACTATCCAATACATCTCAAAAATTTGAAAGACATCATATAGTTGAAACTTTTGACCAAATGGCTTTTTCAATAGTCTTAAAGAAGAATAGTTCCTCCATGATGTCAAAATTGCTAATATAACTCCAATTTAATATTTTATCATATAATATATATATATTAATAATTAAATGTTATTAAACTATTGACAATGCTCGAATAATTTCATAAACTTATTATCAAATGTAGGTAATAATAAGGATTATTAACTAATTTTATAAAATTAATAATTAAAAAAGCAATGTGTCTAAAAAAATAAAAAAAATAAAAAATATAAAAAAATCTCAAAAAAATCCCCAACCCCGTTCTAGAGTATTATTAAAGCTACCCGTTCGAGTAGGAGTAAAAACATCAAAAGTATTTTCAAAAGGTTTCAGAAACATAGGAGTTGAAAGGTCATGAAGTGATAAAATGATATTTGTTCAGATATATCAATTTTCTATATTATTTTAGTTGCATAAATACATTATACTGCATGCTCTAAATGACAATATCAATTACGTGAATTTAGTATTAAGTGAAAATTGACATTTGAAAAAGTAGAAAGTTCCGGTTGGAACCAAGGGAACTTCCAAAAAATCGAGGTTCCAGCCGGAGCCGGAACTGGAACTTCCAAAAAATCGAGGTTCCGGTACATCCCTAATATATACATACCATTTTCATTTTTTCATTTTTTTTTTTTCATTTACCTCGGTAAGGAATGCTTACACAGTTTTAGCACGAATTTCGTGAAAAATTACTGAGATTTCTTATGAAGTTTACCTTTTTGTTTAACAAGACAATTGCAGTGAACTACAGCTTGTTTGTGAGTGGAGCCCATCGATTATGGAATAAACAGAAATAAAAAACATTATACAAAGTGGTTTTATTATTCAAATAGATTGTTCAGCTTATTGTTGAGAAGTTTTATCCATTTGGAAGAAATTATATTTAAAGTTTATTTTATTGAATGAAACATTCATCAATTCAAATGGGTCTAAATATATTTTAACCATATATAAAAATTTAAGTAAATAACTTACACCTAAAGTCAAAAAAATTTCCCCCATTTTGAAAAAAAAAAAAATTTTAAATTGAAAATAATTTCTAAAGATCCTTAGTGAATTCTCGTTAGATTTAAGATATCAAATTTAGATTCATATGACATGCGATATTGGGAAGTATTTTTAACATTTCATGCAAAAAAAAATTAAAATATTAGCTTATTTTTCAGATACTTGTATTCCATATCCACAAAAAAAATGAGTGGGAGTCGGGAAAAATCCCGGATCAATGTAAACTCTTTTATATAAATGTCAATATTTTTTATAAGTTTTTTTTTAATAATATTTTATGTCTTTAGTTGTTATGTATGGTAGGACTATAAGACATTTGTTTAATGTTTTCTATACCTATCTTCTTTCTTTTAGTGTTTAAGAGGAAAAAAAAAAAAAGTGCAAAATAATATTCTGTATCATTTTTTTATGAAAAAATAGGTGTTACATACTGGTATTATAAAGTGACTTTTTTGTTACTAGTCTGTTAAATATTATTGTTTATTTAATTACTCGTAAAAATTATTAGATATCCAAACAGATAATTTAAATTAAGCATTGGTTAAATTTTGGTCAAGTTCAAGTGAAATGTAAGTACATACTATATTAAAACCTCCTCCTCTGATGTCATTACTAGGACTTTCAAAAGCATGATACGCGCCCTCATCAAAGATTATGGAAAAAGCCATGGTATTCTAGGAAGACTTTTAATTGGATTAACATGCTTTCGGATCTACAAAACGAGTCGTGTTATCAATGGTGGAATGCGTCATATTGGACGAATGTTAATAGTGGTGTACCCCAAGGATCTTTTCTGGGTCCAATACTGTTCATTTATATATGTAAAATGACATAGATGATAATCATTTTATGGCAATACTTTCGAAATTGCGGATTGATACGAAACTTGGAAATCGCATAAATATGTGAGAAAGATTATCACATTACTCCAAAGCGACTTAAACAAGATGGTAACTGGTTCAAAACATGGCAAATGAAATTTTAAATACCGATAAATGTAAGTTATACATTTCAGGAGTAGGAACAATAAATATGATTACAAAATAGATGACACCATTATCAAAGTTGTAGTTAGTGAAGGAAAAGGATCTAGGAGTATTAATTAATAAGGATTTAAAGTATGCGAAACAATGTGCGAAGCTGTTAAAAAGGCAAATAAAGCTCTAGGATTTATTGTTAGTTATTACCAGAAACTTTGAATATAAAATCTAAAAAATATAATACTACCCCTCTATAAAATATTAGTTAGACCTCATCTTGGAATACGCAGTGCAGTTTGGAGTCCATACCTCACAAGCAAACGGAAAAATTGAAAGATTCAAAGAAGGGCAACTAAATTAATCCTTGCATTGAGAGGTAAATCATACGAGCAGCGACTCGTGGAATTAGGTCATCCATCTTTAGAACAAGGAAGATTGAGAGAAATTTAATAGAGTTTTCAAAATACTAAATAAATTTGACAATATTGATTACAGGCAATTCTTCAGATATAATTTTAATGATGTAACAAAAAGTAATGGGCATAAACTTTGTCATAAGCGATTTAAATCAAATATAGCAAAGAATTTCTTCACTTACGATGTAATTGAGAAGTGGAATAGTCTTTCTTATGAAATAGTGAACAGCGCTAACATCGATTCATTCAAGAAAAAGTAGGAAAACACTTAAAGGAAATATGTCTAGTGAACGTCAATTCAACTCGATTTTATTTAATTCAAAATTAGTACTTAGTAGTATCCTGAATATTTTAAGCTTAATCAAACTTAAAAAAAAATTGAAAATGTTATAAGTACATCGTAAAAAGAATTACGGCTTGTAGTATAGCTTTAATGCTCATGGCTTGCAAAGTATCAATTTTAGGATGCTGATATCATTGATCGCACTTTCGCCTTAACCTGGAATAAATAGCTTTGATGTTCACCTCATAGAACATCTGTTACAAATAACTGTAATGAATAACTGTAGTAAGTGGCGCTGATGTTTGCCGCATAGAACATATATTTTCTAAGACTGTGATCCAATCGATTACGTTGAATGGCTGTAGTTGATGGCTTTGATGTTTTCCGCATAGAACATATCTTTATGTTCATTGACAATGTAACATATGTCACATTGATAGTAGACACATTCAACACATTATGATGTTTGATGCTTAGAAACAGAAACTGTTCTGAGTCAGCAAACTCATATGTTACATTGACAGACGACACATCCAACACAATGAATAAACAAAAATACTTAACATACTATTTTGTTTGTTGCTTAGAAGCAGATCAGCTCTAAGTGAGCAGACTCATATGTTACATAGAAATAAGTAAAATAATATACTTATTTCAAATATACATAACAAATTTTGTTTTTAATAACAGTAGACACACTCCAACAAATTGAAGAGTAATACAACTAATAGTATATACTAGAAAGCTGACTAGCCTCATTTGTATGTGTGGGAAATCTGTGTGAAGGTCTTTGCTAAGTGCAGAGTTAGTTTGTAGTTCTTTTATCATATATTATATAATATATTTATACTAATTTTAATATTTATACTTATTTATGGATATTATAACTTTCTTACATTCCTACATTTTTATACTGATTATGAATATTATATTAATGTAATTATATCAGTTCATATGGTGAATTATGTTCGTTCTTCTTCTACTCTGTTTTCATATATAGTTATTATTATTATTATTAAATAATGTTATATAAATTAATATAATTAATGTCTATTTATATTATATATATATAATAGTATTATTATTATGGCATATTATTTATTTATTATATTTTATTAATTTATTATTATTATTATTATTTATATTATTATTATTATTTATTATTTATATATTATTATAAAAATGATATTAACATGACTGTACATTATTTTCAAATAATAATATGTAAAATTTTTTTCGAATTAAAAATTTCACGTGAATGTAGGCGAATACATAAGGTCTCTACTCATATAATTATAAAGTGCCTATTTGGTTTAAAATAGTGGAATATATTATTATTACTAATAAAATTATTTTTGTCATTCTTTTTCAACCTTAATTTAGCATTAAAAATAATTAAAATAGAAATATTCAAATTTTGTGTTAAAACAACGTTTGCAAATGTT
>JABUQX010091329.1:30000-36084 GCA_015478945.1 Trachelipus rathkii | reverse complement strand
AGTTTGATTTACTGATTTATGATTTACTGCTTTCTAAGGTATGTAAAAATTCAAATTTTTTAAGTTATAAACATAAAAAGAATAAATTTTTTAGTAAAAACAAAATGTTTAAAGAAACAAAACAAAAAATAAATAAAAGTTTTTGTGTTATGTTATACAAAATCATGACTTGACATCAATAGAATCAATAGATCATGGAGTAGGAGGTAGAGTGGGTGCGTTTTGATTTTACGATTTACTGATTTACTGCTTTAAGGTATGTAAAAATGTAATTTTTTAAGTTATAAACATAAAAAGAATAAATTTTTTAGTAAAAACAAAATGTTTAAAGAAACAAAACAAAATAAATAAAAGTTTTGTGCTATATTATACAAAATATGACTTGTTCAACTAGACAATAGTATCAAAGATCAATAGATCAATAATCATGAGGATAGGAGGGTATGTAGGGCAGGTTTGATACTGACTTTACTGATTTACTGCTTGTTAGGGTGTGTAAAATGCAAATTTTTTAAAGTTTAAACATAAAAGAATAAATTTTTTAGAAAAACAAAATTGTTAAAAAAACAAAAACAAAAAATAAATAAAAGTTTTTGCGTATGCTATACAAAATATGACTTGAATCAATAGATCAATAGATCAATAATCAATAGATCAATAGATCATGAAAGGTGTGGGGAGGGCAGGGATTTACTGATTTACTGATTTTTACTGATTTACTGCTTTAAGGTATGTAAAAATGCAAATTTTTAAAGTTATAAACATAAAAAGAATAATTTTTTAGTGAAAACAAAATGTTTAAAGAAAACAAAACAAAAATAAATAAAAGTTTTTGTGTTATGTTATACAAAATATGACTTGAATCAATAGATCAATAGACCAATAGATCAATAGATCAATAGACCAATAGATCAATAGATCATGGAAGGGTAGGAGTGTGGTTGGATATAGTTTGTTTACTGATTTACTGATTTACCTGATTACTTGATTACTGCTTTAAGGTATGTAAAATGCAATTTTTTAAAGAAAAAAACAAAATAAATAAAGTTTTTGTGTTATGTTTTACAAAATATGACTTGAATCAATAGATCAATAGATCAATAGATCCATAGATCAAGGATGTTTTTGTTTACTGATTTACTGATTTACTGATTTACTGATTTACTGCTTTAGGGTATGTAAAAATGCAAATTTTTTAAGTTATAAACATAAAAAGAATAAATTTTTTAGTAAAAACAAAATGTTTAAAGAAAACAAAACAAAAATAAATAAAAGTTTGTGTTATGTTATACAAAATATGACTTGAGATCAAAAAATAAAAAGATCAATGGATCAATAGATCAGTAGAAGGTGGGGAGGGCAGTTTGATTACTGATTTACTGATTACTGCTTTAGGGTATGTAAAAATAACAATTTTAATAAAAAATAGCTAAAATCAATAGAATCAATAGATCAATAGATCAATAGATCAATAGATCATGGAAGGGTAGGAGGGTGGCTGGAAGGTCAGTTTGATTTACTGATTTACTGATTTACTGCTTTAAGGTATGTAAAAATGCAAATTTTTTTAAGTTATAAACATAAAAAGAATAATTTTTTTAGTAAAAACAAAATGTTTAAAGAAATAAAACAAAAATAAATAAAAGTTTTTGTGTAATGTTATACAAAATATAACTTGAATCAATAGATCAATAGATCAATAGATCAATATAGATCATGGATGGGGTGAGGAGGGTGATTTGAATTTACTGATTTACTGATTTACTGCTTTACTGATTTACTGATTTACTGCTTTAGGGTATGTAAAAATGTAAATTTTTTACTTTAAACAAATAAAAGTAATTAAAAAAAAAATAAATAAAAAAAAAAAAAAAAAATAAATAAAAAGTAAAATAATAAAATTAAACACAAAGTATAAATGTAAAATAAAAACATAAAAAAAAAGCAAACAATATAAGCATGTTTTAATTTAAGGAAAAAATTATATTAGTTAGCGTTTATAAAAAGAAAATGAGATTTGAAAATATAAATGTCAGTCTTCAACATTTAGAAAGACGGGTTATCTTTGTAAGATGCAATGCAATTGACGATATGTACATGATAGAACAGAACCAGTTATGTGAACAGTAATGATATTGTATTATTAAACGAATGTTTACTAACTAGGCATCGCACCGGTTCCAGCACCGGTGTCGGTACCGACTCTGAATCCTTCTCCTACTCCTCCTTCCTCATTCTTCTTCCTTCCTCCTTTCCTCCTCCTTCTTCCTTTCTTCTTCTTCTTCCTTTCTTCTTCCTCTGTTTTGCATTCCATGCATTTCTTCTTTTTTTCAGGAGGGGACCCCCTCCGGGGGTCTCTGGACTCCGAATCCGAATCCGACTCAACTCCGTCTCCGACTCTGGCTCCTCTACCCAGCCTCCAAGTTTCAGTCTTCTGCGAATATTTAAACCTTTCTAGGAATCAAAAACCCCCTTTGGGGGGCTAAGCCCCCCTTTTGGGGGTAAAACCTTTGAGTTCAGGCTCAGAACCTCGGAAGTCGGTCTTCCAGACCTTAAATTCGGTCTCACCGACCTTAAAAACCCTAACTTTGACGTATCAAGCGTCAAAATCTAATGAAATGATGGGAAATTTCCAAGTCAGTTGCCGACATGACTGGAATTTCCAAAAATCTCCGAAAATGGTTTTCAAGTCTTTGCCTTCGACGTGCAGGGCTGCCAATGGGAAAAATCCCCAAAATCCTCCGGAGTTGGGGATCTTGACCTGAATTATGGACAAAACGCTAAAAATGCTAAAAAAAAGTAGCTAAAAATGATAAAAAGTGCCAAAAATGCTAAAAAGGCCAAATTTAACGGATTAGGTTGCCAGATTTAGCGACAAATCTGGCAAAACGCTGAAAAAAGTAGCAAAATTCCTTAAAAATGGTGTTAAAAATTAGTATAAAAAAAAGTACCAAAAAGCACAAAAATTAAACGGATTAGGTGCCAGGATTAAACGACAAATTCTGGCATCTGTTAGTTTAGAGTAGTTCCCACCCCTTACTACTACTAACAATTATAATAATTAAATTCATTTGGAAATTTTCCTTCCTACTCTGTTCCTAGAGTAAATTGGAAAGCGGTGGGCGTACGGGTAGATCTTCATATTTCATATAAAATATATAGGAAAAAGCCAAGCGTCATACCTTGCTGTTGAGCGAAAAAATAAGCAAATTTCGCGAGTACGAAACTTTCGCTCACATAGTGAAATCGTACGAATAAATTTGAAAAAAAGATTTTGAGTCTCTCTCTCTCTCTCTCTCTCTCTCTCTCTCTCTCTCTCTCTCTCTCTCTCTCCTCTCTCTCTCTCTCTCTCTCTTCTCTCTCTCTCTCTCTCTCTCTCTCTCTCTTCTCTCTCTCTCTCTCTCTCTCTCTCTCTCTATCTATCTATCTATTTATCTATTATCTATCTATCTATCTATCTATTCTATCTATCTATCTATCTATCAATGTACGATATTTTCAATTATGGTGGCAGAGTGAAAATAAATGTTTACCATATATCTGCTGTGTTAAGTTTTGGAATAGAGGCAGTGAAGGTGTTGTGCTTTATTGAATTTTAATTATATGTAACATTTTTATTAATTAAGTGTTGTTTACCTTTATATAATTAAATTAATTATTTAAAAATTCTGGTAGGCCTATGTCAGGCTTTGAGTCAATCTTATGCATATAATACACATAAATAAACATAGCTTTATTCAAAAGGACGTGAAAAATTAAATTTTTCCTTCAAATAAATAAGGACGTATTGCAGTTAAAGAGTTTTCGTTATATTACTATACTATATATATATTATGATATACTTATAGATATATTATATATATTATTATTATATAATATATATATATTATATATATATATATATATAATATATATATATATAGTATATATAGAATAAGATATAATATATATATAATATATAATATATAATATATATATATATATATATATATTAGTATAACTTTGCCTACCCAAGTGTAATCTTCAAGGTACGCCACTGCAATATTTACTTATATATATATATATATATATATATATAATATAGTATATATATATAATATTATATATATATAATATATATCATATATATATATATATATATATATTATATATATATAATATATTATATATATCTTTCTTTCTTTCTTTCTTTATCTACCTTTTTTCCCAAAGATTGGGAGTAAGGTCGCTACAAGCATCGCGAAAGGAAAAGCAGTAGGAGAGTATGACAAATGTCGAAAAGAAAGCCAGCCTTACCGCCCCCCTCTGTACCATTAATTAGTGAAAAACTCTTCACAGACAGAAAATCCACCCTAGAGCTTCAGGGGACCGCGACGGACCCTCACTATCGTAAATCGTCAATGTAAGGGTTCATCCCTGGGCCAGGTGGCCACAACCATGCCCCCATACAAAACCCTGCCATTCTCTCCTATCATGCACTTTTTCTCGCCTCCAAACTCAACATTCTCTCCTCAGGGACATCGCTTCACCGAACTCAATCCACTTTTTCTTTGGTTTCCCAAGCGCGTCGCGTCCCAACACACTCGTCCCACTTATACATCGCTTAACCAAACCGACTTATCATTCATTCCTTCCAACTTGACAATACCATCTCAACATACTTTCATTTATTCTCTCATTTACCCCTTTCTTCACACCACAATACTCTCTAACAGGTTTCATTCCTCATTTTTATTAATTCTCTCATACCTAGATGCCCCTAAGATATATCCATTCTGAACACATTGAACTTAGATCTATACTTCTTATCCAGACCATTATAGTCTAACTACCATACAATAACACAGGTAAACAACATACCCTCATGTAAGACTCAGCGCACTCAAGACTAGTCTCCTTTACATTCACCCAACGATTAATTTGCACCACAACCTTCCTGCCATTCACAACTTTCCTACTAACTCTACATCATTCCGTAAAACATTAATCCAAACACACACACACACATACACTAACACACACACACTCAGCCACTTGCTCCAGCTGCTCACCATTAAAATAACTTCACACTGAGGACTGTCCTCCCTCTCAAACCATAACCTTACTCTTATCTACGTTTACTTCAAACCCCTCCTTTTAATACCCTGCCAAAATCTCTCTACCAATCCTCTCAAAACTCTTTTCAGATTCTCCACACAGAACCAAATCATCCGCAATAATAGTAGGGCACCCTCCACCCATCTCCATTCTCCATCATTCTAACACCATTTTCTCAGCCATCCCCACCTCGAATTCTTTTCATAACCCCATCCATATACAAATGTGAATAACCAAGGAGACATTAACACAAACCTGTCTCACTCCGCTATTAATCCTAACCAATCACCATTGAACCATTAATTCTTAACACACGCTTCACTACTAATCGTCATACATACTTTTGATTCCATTCAAGAAGCCTACCACCAAACACCATATATCACTAATATCCTGCCATAAAGCTTCCCTATTTACTCTATCATACGCCTGTTGTAAATCCATTAAACCTAAATATAATTTATCTTCTTCTCCCTATTTCTCAATCATTTTGTTTCAATGTAATATTTGATCCACACATCCTCATACCATCCTAAAACGCACCTGTTCTTCACCAATCAGTCCCTCAGTCACTCGACGCACTCTTTCGACCAAAAATACCAGCATATACCTTCCCTACAACACTCAATAAACTTATTTCCCCTATAATTTCTACAGCTCCCCTTTTCTCCCTTACCTTATATAAGGGTACATTACCGCTCTCCTCCAATCCCTTGGAACTATACCCTCCATAAACGCTTTATTACACAACTTCCAAAACCCAATCAATCACCATCTCGCCTCCGCTACTGATCATTTCACTAGTAATTTCATCTATACCTGCAGATTTACCATTCTCAACCTTCTTACTCTACCCATTACCTCTTCTTTACTAATAACCTCATCCCCAAAATACCTATTCCTTTTTGCACCATCAAACCACACACTTAACTAACAAACTCACTCATTACTGCCAATGTTGTGCAGATTTTCGAAGTGTTCTTTCCA
>JABUQX010091329.1:17500-22500 GCA_015478945.1 Trachelipus rathkii | reverse complement strand
AGAAATTAAGTTAGAAAGACTTGACATGTATATATATATATATATATATATATATATATATATATATATATATATATATATATATATATATATATATATATATATATTATATATATATATATATATATTATATAATATATATTATATATATAATATATATATATATATATATATATATATATATATGGGTATATATACTACATATTTGGTATATCTCATATAGTATATATATATATTCATATATTATTCAGTGGAAATATATTTAACGATAATTTTGATTATGTTATAAAACCTTTACTAAATTCTAACACTCTTCTCTTTTACACTGTTAGTCACTACCGTTAGCAGACACTCACCTCAACAGTTTAGTTTGGGCTCCACAGGTAGAATGAAATCCTCTCGGCTTCCTTCTACCCAAGGACTTGGTTGTTATTGAAAAAGTACATTTCGCTGGGCGGGGCGTTTGCCATTGTGGTATAGAGTTTTGGCCTTTATTTAGAAAGGATTGAAGAAAAGATGGTGTCATAGTAGCAAGAAACATTCCCAAACAGGAAAATGAAGTATTGACTTGTTTTCGTTTGGAAATCGACTTTGGTGTGGGAACCTGTTGAACAAGTCTAAAGGAATGTCTGGTATCCGGACATTGTGTCGCCTCGAAATGTAAACACTGCAATAGCGTTGCATTTGTTACATACTGACTCTAGTATTAAAATTCCCATATAGTCTCCCTTTCCGGAAAATAAACTTGTTAAAGTTTCGATTAATGCAAAGCTATTGCATATTTCATATTTCCAGAAGGTGTTTAAAAAAAAACAAGTAAGAGTGATAAACACAAAGAGACAAATCAATTTCTTTAACCATGGAACTCTGGTAAAGAGTTGATACAAGATGGTTAGTAGGAAAAAGGGATTCTAATAGATTTTGGTTAATCGTCTTAGAAGAGTAAAGAGTTTTTCCTAAATAAGTTTGGTACAAACAGAAGTTTGGATGTATAAAGAAAATAGGATACTTTGTGTTGGATGTGAACCATGTAATGGTGTAATTTCTTTGTCTTTAAAAAGAAGAAGGCATAGTCTTGAAAGCAGTGCATCATCATAATGTTTTCCAACGTTATGGATATTTCATACCTAAAAATTTCTAAGGTTTTTTCGAACGGATTGATATTTAAACTTTCTTATCTAAGTCCGTAGACTGGTGGTTTGTAGTAAGTACGTGAGATGGTTATCGTTTTCAAACATACGTAAATTTATTTATTACTTTATAATATTTTCTAGTTTCTTATCAAGTTTTCGAAGCTTGATTGATTAGTATGGTGTTACCATGTAATTTGGAACTGTAGGTTTATAACCTTTCTTAAAGTTCATTTTTATTTTTACCACAATCGTTATTTTCTAAGGTTAGTTTCTATTCTACTTTACTGGCCTATATACTTTGGTCATTAACTACTGTAAGTGTTAGTAAAGCTTGATTATACAATTAAAAATATTAAAACCTATGGCACGTATCTTGGTCTTTGAACTTGCATTCGTATACCAGGTTAGGAACCATTTCTACTTTTGAAATCTAAACATTACAAAAGCGGCAAATATTTTTTTATTTTTTATATTGTTTTTTATATGCTAAGCACTAGTTTTCATTCTTAAACTTATTAGTAGTAACATTAGGTTAGGAACCATGCTACCTCTTAGATTCTACACAAAAGCGGCAAACATTTATTTATGTTTGTGTTGTTTATGACATGCTAAGCACTAGGTTTTTATTCTTAAACTTATTAGTAGTAACATTGTTAGTAAGAAAATAGTTCTTTAAGCGTTAGTATTATTAATATTTAGGAAGTTATCAACAAAATGCTGACACGATTTTTAATACTCGTCAGTTTCAAAACATCGTCGGCAAGATGCTAATATCAGAGTTGCTAATATAGAGGTATTAATACTATTAACTAAAAGCATTAGTGCTATTATTTCTACAAAAGGTTATGTCATGCATTTAACTCTACAAAAGGTTATGTCATGCATTTAAACAAAAGCTAATATTAACATTGTTAGTATCGAATAATATTAACATTGTTAATATCAAAACTACTTCTAGTTATGTTCTACATTAAACAAATGTTAGGTTTTAAACTGTTAGCTTGTATGCACTAGCATTTTAAGCAAATATTATTTTTTAGTGTTAGTCTCTAATTCTAACTAAAGGATTATGCATGGAATGTTATATTCCTTTATCACTTTCCTATCACTTTCCTCATTGGAACGATGGAGTTATTGTTTTTCATTATTTTCCTTTTTTAAAAAGAAACTTTTCTTTTTTGAAATGAATTTTAAAATATTTTAAAATAACTGGCCCCCCTCTCGTAAGTGAGGTGTAACCCCGACGAGATATCGGAATTAGAACAAAATAATAAAAACAAGTGGCGAGAAAAAAAAATTTTTTTTTTTTTTCCTCCAACATTTGGTGTTTCGGACCAATTTATTTATGTAATACCATTTCCAATCCTCCTTATCAACTTTTGTAGGTTTTAATGATATCCTCTTAAGATTAAAAAGTATCTTGAAAGATCTTAAAAAAAAAATCTTTTAAAAAATAATAGGAACTTCTAATAAGTAAGAACTAAAGTATTATTTTTACGATTATTCATCTATGTTTAAATCTATATAAAGCTAGAAGTACTCTAATATATGATATTTGCATCCACGAGTTCTCTCATCTAAAACAAATTTGACAGACTGAGGAGAGTAGGATCTTCGCTATCTCCTGTCTCGTCCATGTCACACATTTAGAGCGAGGATAAGACACAGGATCTTTTCTATAGTTCCTTTTAGGTCTTTTTACACGGCTCTATGTTATTCGAACATTTGTGGTTTGTCTGGAGGAACGTCGTGACGTCTTACAACACAGCTACTAGCATAAGTTTATACAAAAGAAATCTATGAAGACAACTAGAATACCTAAACTTATAGAATAAACAAACTGTAAAGCAAATTTTAGACTAAAACTACTAAAATCTGTCTTAAATCTATGTTGTTAGGATGTATTTTTCCTGTGTCGGTGGCAATTATAAGCCTCTTTTAACATTTTCCGGAGATTTTTCCCCCATCCCTTGGGAAAAAATGCTCTCTACGTCGGTCCTCGAGACTGATATACCAATCGCACCTTTGGTATTGCTCTTCCAACAGAAAAGAAACTTCATTGCATTCCCTTCACAATTGTGAAATACATCGCTAAAATTATGCCTAAAATATACAAGTAAGCAATATATGAAAAAACTATATACTAAACAATAGACTTATATCCTTATATCCATCCAAAATTTTGACTGAGTTTCTATATTTCATTCTGTGGCTAAATGTAGCCTCTGTCAATCGAACCAACACACTGTTGCGCATGCAAAGTATCATAGTGAAAGAAAATCTCTGTAATTTTAATGCGTCCTTGCAGAGATTGGATTGGGAAGCAATTGTGCCCGTCCCAATGCGGATCATTGTTCAAAAAGGTTCTTAGAAACATGTTGTCAAAGTTTTTGGTGTGTTGCTAATGACTAGCGGAAACTCTAGATCAGAATATTGGTCTAAACTAATATATATAGCAAACAAAATAATAAAACAAAGCAAAAATACAGCAGTGTTCTTTCTTAAATTGATGAGAAAGTCGGGTATCTTATCCTCATTTTACTCTGACTCTTACCAAAGGAGTACCCTGTCAGTAACTTCGTTCCTGGTAGAAGAGTGTTTCGGAAAAAGATTTTTGGTACTTTCTCAGCTTCCAAGATCAACATCTTAGAAATCAAAACAACGTTACCATTTCTCCTGTTCTTCCTCTATTATCTTAAGGGTACTTTCTCGTATCTGATCCTCAGTGAATAGGGTCTTTAGGGAGAAGTGTGGCAGATGTTTCTTGTTTAAAATCAGTCAATTTATAGAACATATTTGTAAAAAAGAAAAACTAATCCAGTCTAAAGGAGATATGCAAAATAGAAATGTCTATCTACAATATGCAAAAATGTTTTCTTAATCCACTATAATCTAGCCTAAAAGGGGATGCGGTTGTCTAAACTCCTCTCATTATACAGCGTCTCACTTGGCATTTTGCTATAAAAAATTTGCTCCCACTGCGTCGCAAACATTCGGTCCAATCTTTCGGGGATCCTGAATCACAGTGTACTCTAATGTATTAGAGCAAAGATTTAACGAAAGCCAACAAGGTGTATATTCTGGAGAAAAACATTCACAGAAATCCCTTAAAAATCAATCAATTATTAGCTATATGTGCAGTTGATTGTTAATCCAGACTAGCTTAAATTTAAATGAAACAAAACTACAATCAAACTATCTACCGACCAACAAATTCATCCTGACCTAACTACCTTTGTGTTTGACTGGTTCAAACGTTTGTCTGGCTATCACCCTTTGATCAATTGAAACTTTACCGCCCTTGCCAAAGCCTTTTTATTTGAGCCTACCTGCGCTCTTGTAAGTGCTCGAAGGGGAGAATCAGGATGATTCAGGTGTGATTTTGGATGTCTTTTGCAGCTGTCGGTGCTTACCACATTAGTCACCAGCATAACCGTCTCTAGCATCTCCAACAGACTATCTAAACCTTTGTCAAAACTTCTTGTAATCGTAGACTAGGAAGAACCTTTGGTGAGGTAAACATCGTGTAAGTAATTTGTTTCTACAGCATAATAAACAGAAAAAAATTAGATTAAAGCAAACCTAATGTTAATCAATCTTAATCCAATCTAACATCAATTACTTATTACCTATACTCGTCCGAGTTGGGCATTAAAAGTATGAAATAAAAATGCTGTACAAAATAGTGCTTCAGCACAAAGAATAAAAGATTCTTGGAGAGAGATTTTAGAACATCAAAAGAATGATTAGGCAATCTAAGTGCCTGTTCATCAGCACCCACCATCTCAAGTGCAGTCGCCGTATTGCTCACTGACATTAATATATATATATATATTATATATATATCTATATATATACTATATACTA
>JABUQX010091329.1:0-12500 GCA_015478945.1 Trachelipus rathkii | reverse complement strand
TTTTAATGCAATCAATGGACAGTGTGGTCTAATGACTTTATCTTTTAATTTAAAGAAAATAGTAAAATGAATCACTTCCACTTTTAATATTTTTAAATTAACTAAGAACCTCGAAAGCTATTAAGACAAATAAAAATTAACTGTGGCAATAGTTATGTTTTTAATTAAGGTTGGCTTATAGTGAGAGGTTCCTTGGAAAATGTTAAAAACAAATAATTTTTAAAGTTTTAAATGATTGGAGTTCACTATTAATTCAAAGTCTTAATAGCATTAAAAACATATATGTTCTATATATATATTATTATATAATATATATATATATATATATATATATATAGTATATATAGTAAATATATATATATATATATATATATATATATATATTATATATATATAATATATATATATATATAATTATATATATATATACTATATATAATATAATATATATCTACTATAATATATATCCTCTCTTAATTTATCTTTGATTAAAATAGCAAGTTGAAAAATCATTATAAAAATTATATTGGCGCAGGCTATTATAATATTTCTCTTAAACTGATATGATCCTATCAAGAGGTATAGTTATATACGCAAAATTTAAAAATCAAAAATTAGCACGACGAATAGAAAACATTTGAAAGAAAACAGGTGCCTCGATATTGCATTGTTCTCTTCCTCAAGGGCACTCGTTCGATTTTCATAACGCCACGCGCGTATCATGCCGACTATAACCGTTTCGGTTAGCAGGTGTGAGATCAACGTTGCCAGTATGAGTCAACTCAACTCTGTGTGCGTGTGGCACACCCCACTATACGTGTCGTGTCAATTCGTGATACACGTACTGGTGGTTATATAAGTATATATATATATATAATATAATATATATATATAATATATATATAACCGTAATTATATATATATATATATATGAAATTATAGAATTTAAAATCAAAAGAAAATTGTACTCTATAGAAAAAATGCTAATGGAATTAATTCCCTGTCTCTATCTAATTACTTTTAATGGATAACCAAAAACATATATATATATATATATATATATATATATAATATTATATATATTATATATATATATATATATATATATATATATATATATATATATATATATATATATATATATATAGCGTGTATATATATATATATATGTATATCAATTTTTTACCGTACAAGAACTGCTATCGAGAATGGGGTTCCTTCCCTCCAAATCTCCATGCGATTTTCTCCCCCGTTTTCGCGGAGAACACAGCAACTGCAGCTTTGTGATTGTTCTTTCGTGGATGTAGTTTGTTTGTCTCTTTGTATGTTCTCGCGTAGTCAGTTTGTAAGTTTGTTACTTACGCCCGCGATACACACAAAGATGCACCACACTATTTTCTGTGGGATATTAGTGTACACGCTTGTGCACATATACATACATACATACATATATTGTGTATATATATTATAATAAAAATTATAACATATATACTACGTACATATGTATATATATTATGTGCACAGTATTAGAAACAAAATAATCGGTTAAAACAAAAGAAAAAACAAGAGTCTATTTCACACCTCTCTCTATTTCTCACTTCTTTCGTTCCGTTCTTACAAACAAACTTTTACGTCTCATGTATTGATTCTTTCTTGATCATACGGTTAGTCGTGTTCGCAGACATCCACTCAAAAAGAATAATGGTTATCCTATATTCATTAATAGAGTATTACGTATTTAATACTAATTAAATTATCTAATTAATATTATTAATTAAATTTAAGAAAAAATATATATTGGGGAGGGTAAAAATGATTTAACAAAATTTTCATGACCCTATTTTTACATATTTTCCCCAAATTAAGATTTATATTTTCTTGATTTTCTGGAGTATCAATCTTCTGTGATATTTTGATTCTTTGTTAAAAGTATATCGTAACCTACTTCTAGATTCTTGCTTCTGCAAAAGATGATTCTTACAGTCACTACTGGAGGTTTGTTTTTCCTGGTTTCCTATGGTTTTTCGGGCTTCGGGCTGAATTTTTGAAGACGCTCATATGCAGTATTCTTTTCTTAGGGACTTTTGAAAATATAAATATTCTATCTGTGTAGTAATACCTAGTTCCGTTTTTACTCTTATCGATTAGCTTATGATTTCACCCCTAATTTTTAATGGTAATTCACGGCTTAATTGAGATATTAAAATAGTTACTTAGAAACAATAACAGTTGATTTCTTCGTAGTGGTGGCCTCTTCAACGGCTGTCCTGATTATCAAAAGATTCCTAGCCTCTTCGACGGCTTTCCTGATAGCAATGGGTTGCTAATTGTCCAAAATTTGGCTTATTTTGATTTATCAGAGATTCCTTCCGCCCCTTTATCCTGAGAGCAGTTGGTTCCAATTTGTCTGAAAATTGGCTTGTTTTGATTTATCAGAAGATCCTCTCGCCCCTTTATCCTGAGAGCAGTAGGTCGCCAATTGTCCAAATTTTCGTATTCCTTTTTAGTAATGCGATTTATATTGTGGATAAGGACTTAGTAGATGCATAGACACAGGCGGTGTCTTGATGCTAGTTCGGATGCATTCAAGCTCCTGGGATGCAGTGAGTTTAGCAATAGAATAATGTTTGACAGCTTATTAAATCAATCTTTAATTGGCACTGAATATTCACTTCGTGTTTAAGAACTCTCCGTTGTACCTCACACAATGACACAATGAAAATCTCTTCAAGAAAGATATAAGGGATTGGTTCTTAATCCCTTCTGAGCAATGGGGGACTCTCACCCTCCTAGTGTATTAGTTAGCCTTGCGGTATGTCTCAATCAAACCAGGTTTAAATTAGAGGAAACAAAGGTATAATCATAAGCCATTCGTTTTATATCTATTAAGTAAAAATACACAGAACTTTTGGTTATACACAGAATATTGAATAATGCAATAATATCAAAATACGTCCCTACCAAGAAATACTCATATCATTTCCCTCGATTAAAACTATCTAGAAGGAACCTTAGGAACAAAAACCTAAAACAGAAAAAAGTAATATAAAAACTATTCTAGACCTTTTATAGATCTTATCTGGTAAAAAAACATAGTTATTTATTATTAAAACTGTTATTATTAAAGTTAGTATTGCTTGATTTTTTTTTTTATCATTATTATTATTATTATTATTTTATTATATATTATTGTTATTTATTATAACACATTTAGATAATACACAAGTTTAGTTATAATAATAAAAGAGTATTTAATAAACACACTCCAGCTCTGGTCTCTAAACCTTAACACGTGCTATTGTGAATGAAACTCGCCCGATATTAGTTTTCTGGAAAATGAACAACATTTATTGAAAATATCCGGGGACACACAGGAAATTTAGTTTAAGGCGAAAGACTACCAAGCAGCACACACATATATATATATATACTATATTATACTATATATATATATTATATATATATAATAATATATATTATATATATATTAATAATATATATATATAATATTATATATATATATATATCATATATAAATATATATGCGGTATATATATACATATTCTGGTATATCTCATATAGCATATATATATATATACATATATTCAGTGGAAATATATTTAACGATAATTTGGATTATGTTATAAAACCTTTACTAAATTCTAACACTCTTCTCTTTTACACTGTTAGTCACTACCGTTAACAAACACTCACCTCAACTGTTTAGTATGGGCTCCACAGGTAGAATGAAATCCTCTCGGCTTCCTTCTACCCAAGGACTTGGTTGTTATTGAAAAAGTACATTTCGCTGGGCGGGGCGTTTGCTATTATGGTATAGAATTTTAGCCTTTATAGAGAAAGGATTGAAGAAAAGATGGTGCCATAGTAGCAAGAAACATTCCCGAACAGGAAAATGAAGTATTGGCTTGTTTTTTGTTTGGAAGTCGACTTTGGTGTGGGAACCTGTTGAACAAGTCTAAAGGAATGTCTGGTATCCGGACATTGTGTCGCCTCGAAATGTAAACAGTGCAATAGCGTTGCATTTGTTGCATCACTGACTCTAGTATCTAGAATTCCCAATATATATATATAATATATATATATATATATATATATATATATATATATATTATATATATATATATATATATTATATATATATATATTTATATATATATATATATATATATAATATATATATATATATATATATATATATATTATATATATATATATATATAATTATATATATCCAATATTATATATACTATAGCTATGTACTAATATTATAGAATAAACTAAAGCTAGCTTGGGAAAAAAGTTATGCACTTCTAGGTTGAGGCTAACTAATATCAATACTTTTATATATATTAGGGCCTAACTCTATCATATTATATATATATATAATAATATATATATATATATATATTATATACTATATATATTATATATATATATAATATTAACTGATTATCATAATAATATTACTATATGCATATATATCCACCAATATCTTATTAGTGATCAACTTTATCATACTCATTTATAGTAGTACATATCATATACACCTTATTGTATAGTTACTAACTTGTCATAATTCTTAAAACTACTATAACAATAATAAATATTATATATATATATATAGTATATATATATATATATATATATATATATATATATATATATATACTATATATACTAATAGAACTAACTAATATTTAGAACATCACTATCAATAGTAACATACTATTTCGTCAACTTATCACTCGGGGAATGCTCGAAAGCGGGAGTAAATCAAGGCACGATTTCCGTGTCTATGATAAGTAAAAATTCAAACTCCTATTTCAATAAACTGAGTTCTCAACTACCAAGAGAGGCCGCGATTCCTGACCTGTACACACCGGCGCACTACATGCGGTTTAAGAACTCGGAAATCATTTCTGATTCACAAATGTGTTTTGTTAATTTTGCTAGCTCTTTCTCTTGATAATCGACTAATTCTCACAGAAAAAACTGTCTCTCTAAAAGGACACCTTCGACTCGCAATAAGATTGACGTCATTCAGAGGTTACTAAATAATGGAATCCGGTTTAAAAAAATCGGGGAAAAGATAATAGAAATGAGACTTGGAGCATTTCATACACCTACGAGCAATTTTTGAATTTACACTGGATCAAATGAAAGGATATAGAAAACCGGGGAGCTTTAAAAAACTTACGGGCGTCTCAAGAACGCCCGTTTCGTTCTCTCTTGGGGGGGACATTTGGCTCGGTATTATCTAAAGTGGAGTATAGATTATCCGGTGTATTGCTCTAACATTTTTCTAAGCGGACGCGCCGGTAGTTGACCGAGACTCGTTCGTGCATCACCGCTGAATGCGAGAGTTAAAATCTCCTTTGACCTCATTCATTTTAATAAGACATAAGACAGTATTTAGTGTAGAAACGGCAAGTGTACAATTTCTCTCTCGAAAAGCCTGATATTGTGTCAATTTAAACTGATCAGTTCGACGTGTAGCGCTCGTTGTGTAGTAGAGGAGATCAGTCATCAGCTAGATGGGTGTGTTGTGCTGGTTATCTGATTGGTAGTGTAGTGTTTTGAGAAATGTCTTGTCTGTGTGAGTGTTAAGTGTTATAAAATAAGTTGTCTTGGAAATAGGCCCTGGTGTTGTAATATTAGATATGTGTGAATTAATATATAGTGATCAATAGAAATTACCATGGATACTCGGCCGTGTGTATAGTTACAAGCTATGTTCAATAGTTAGATGGTGTGTGTGAGTCAAGTATGGTGTTGAGATGTGTAAGTGTAAATGTCTATGGGTTTGTGTAAAGTGTCATGGGATGAGTGTAAGTTGGTCTACTGGGTTGTCAGAGTTGTCACGTCCAGATCCCATGTAGAGCTGTTTATAATTGATGAGTCCATGGGTTGTTATGTGGGTGGAGGCAATATGTTCTAGGGTTGTTTATATTAACACTTTAGAGGAAATGTAAGTTCTGTCTTTTTGTGTAGTATTGTTAAATGAATGTATTTATTGGTATAATTGTGTGTAGGTGTATTGATGATTTTATTTAGAGGAGAATTATTGGGTTTTTGCAGTGGTTAACGCTGGATTATTATGCAGATTATAAATGACAATGTTCGCCTCTCACTCAGACAAAATAAAAAAATATATACATAAAAAAATATAAAAAAAATAAATATATAATGACATATAATGATTATTCACTTATAAATATGAGCTAAGCTATATATAAATTTAGAATCATATATACAAATATTGCTTGATTTTATACCATAATAGTGCATAAGTCTCCGATTTTACGATTTATACTATTGGGTCTTATAGCTACTTTCTTTCTACTGATATTCAGACAGCAGTTACGACTATATTAATATAATATTAATATATTTAATATATAATATTATATATATACTTATATTAATAATATATATATATTATATAATAATATATATATATATTATAAATACCTATTTATAACATTTAAACACTTATATACATTGGAGCACGTTTGACGTTTTTTATTCACGGGGCTTAGGTTTTCCGGCAAATATATTATAATATATTATATATTATTATAATTAATATAATATATTTATATATTATATATAATAATTATATATATATATAATATTAATATATTAATATTAATTATATATATATTTAATATATAATATTAATATTAATTTATAATATAATATATATTTTTTAATATTTATATAAGGGGTTGAAAAATACGAGAAGGAAAATTATGCTCTCTCAAATAATCTTTCACTACTATAGGCAGTAATATAGTAATAGATAAGCTATAATGAAGCATAGCAGACTCATAGATATGGAAGTTACATATAGATGTAGAATTAATAATTATTATTTAAAGGTAATAAGTAAGGATGAGCATAGGTACCTTATATATATTATACTGTGCTAAGAACAGTATAGAGTCATTGATAAAAGACCTATGCTCCACATCTTATCAAGGTTATAAGCTGGTACAATTGAGGACATCACAACTTTCATATACTTTGAATTATATGATGTTTAATGTACATTACTTACCATACTGAGCAGGTATAACCCTTTTTATGGAATGACTTGATATTATATGCTTGGTGAGTAACATTGTAGACTCTTAACAAAAATTAGATTATTAAAGAGAATAATGAAACATTTTTAACTAGTTAAGTAATTATATTAAAGAAGTAAGCAAATAGCGTATTAGATAATTTTATCTACTGTGTGTTTATCTTGGGGCTAGCAAAAACTCAAGTAGATGCTCGGCGTAGACGGGTTTTGAGGTCTTATTGGGCGAATAATTGATGGAAACTATTGTTTATTTTCATTCTTATCCATCCTTAGATAATAGAAATATTGAAATAAAGTCAAAAGCTTATTTTTAGTTATCTGTGACCCACCCTTACCTTACCTTTCAATTTTCGATTATTTTGGGAATTGACTGGAAAGAACTTACAGATAATGTAAAATTAGGTTATATATAATAAATGAGTAGTTATGTTAGGTTAAGACATTATGTCAGAATTAAATAGTTCTATTATAAAAAGAAGATTATGAAATTGACAAATATAATAAAATGTAATCAATGATAATGGAAAGTAATTATCAGTAAATGAGTTATTAGATTAATTGAATATTTTAAACCTTAATAATGAAGATATACATACAATAAATTAAATTAAATTATATTTATTATATAAGAGAATTGAATACCTTAATAACCTAATCCTAACCATTAACCTAATAACCTATTATAACCCTTATAATTACTATAGAAAAGTTTAAGCATTATAAGATTTTTAAAAATATAAATATTAAAGGTGTTCTATCAATAGTAATTAATGATACCGATTAATTAAGAATATCAAGAGTAAAAGAATAGTTCTACTTGACAGAAAAATAGAAATAGAAATTTAAATATCAATTTGTGTTTTAAAGTTTAAGGATGTCAGGTATTATTTATTTCTTGACTATTTATTCAACTATCGAAAACTTTCTCTCACTATATGTTATTCATAATTCACCATCAACATAAAATTTCACCTTGAATAATATAAATCTGTGAAAATAGTTTAGAGAACGAGTCTCCTCGTATTAGGTCTAAGATTTTAAAAGAAAAGAGGGTAGAAACATAATTTAGTCAAATAAAATATTATCCGAAGATAATGAATACCATAATGGTATTGAAATTTTGTACCGATGAGACTACATATCTATGAAAAAGTTAAATTATGTCTAATTATATAATTGCTTTAAGAAAACTGCCTAATTAATGACAAACTAACTCTATATTAATATTTAAAACTTTATATAATTAAATTAATTAATACAGACGTTGAACCCACTTTGAGAGGATAATGATAGATGATATAAGGTAGTTATGTAGTTACCTAATTACCTTATTTATGGTGATCAAATAAATGCTGAATTATTTAAGCCATAAACTCTCTTATCAGTATATCACGGTTTATATATAATTAATGGAATGATTTTTTAAGTGCGCATGTTTTGTTATAGGCCAAGTTGAAGAAAAATATATTAAATTAAGTATTTTGCCCAAGTTAGGATATATGCATATAAGGTCTGATAAAATACATTAGTATTATATATATTATATATTGAAACATATCACTGGAGTTCTAAATTACCCATCATATCTTTAGTAATAATCATATATTTATTGTTTTAGGTAGGGGGGAGGTGACCGACATATTTCGGTAACAAAATTAAAAAATAAATATATATAATATATTATATTATTTATAACTTTAATTTCATCAAGATTTTTTATGTCTAATACATTAGGTGTCTACATAATTAACCTCACAAATGAAATAAATTAATCTTGTAATACCACTAAATATTATAATTATCTAGGTTTATATACTAGGTCATACAATAATAAAAAAAATAATTGATAACCTGTTCAGTTTAATAATTATCTCGTGAGAATTTTCACAGAGGATACTGCCTTTATCAATATATCATTGATGTAACCAATATCACTTTTTTTTATTTATCTTTATTTTATATTGTAATAAATATATATATATAATATTATATAATATCATAATATATATATATAATATATATAATAATAGTATATATAATATATTATATTATTATATATATATGTATAATACTATATATATATATATATATAATAATATAGTATAGTGAGGATATATATATATAATATATATATATATATATATATATATATTATGTATATATAATATATACTATATATATAGTTATATATATATATATTATATATATATATATATAATATATATATATATATATATTATATATATATAGAGTATAGTAAAGTTAGTATAATATATATATATATATATATATATATATAATATATTATATAGATATATTAATTATATATTATTATATATAGATATATATATTGATATCATATATTATATATATACTATATTTATTACTATTACTACGTATATAGTTTTCTTTGCAATGCTACTATTGCTCAGTTGCTAATATATTATTTAGTTTTTATTTCCCTTGAGGTTTGCCACATAAAGCAAGACAGCTATGAAGGGAGTTTACTTATGATATAGACCATACTTATCACAAAACAGAATATATTATTAGAGGTTTACAAACGTTAATTTAAAATATTCTTTAAAATAATAAACACAGGTTCGAGCTTCGTGGATCTGGTCCATCACACTTCGTCAGGAACTAAGGCAGCTTGTAGAGAGTTTGGTGCAATTTTGACTTCCTATTTTCTGGCTACTTGGTTCTATTATCGTCTATTTTTGAATTATACTTTTTTTAAAGGTTTACTAGTGAGCTGGATTCTTTTAAGTATTTGTTGTTAATTTTGTTAATGATGATTTCACCTTGCTGTAGATTAAAGTTGTTAGAGTTTCTTATAATAAAAGATTCTGTGATTTTGCGAATATCTGTATTTTGAATAGTTTTAATTATTTCTGGAGTATTTATATCTATACGATGGTTGCAGTTTTGTCTATGTTTTACTAGTGATGAACTTTGTTTATCTTTTTTGTAAATCATCCTTTATGTTGGCGAATCTTACTAGTGAAGTTATTCGTTTCCTCGAATTTTCATTTGCAGTGATAATCCATGAACATTTAATTTGTATATATATCCTGCATTTTTTATTTGTATTGTTTGGTCTAGGCGTAATAGCATTGCGTTTAAAATCCAAACTAGTTAGATTTAACTGTTTTTATCGACAGTCTTGGTATCATATTTTTTTATTGTTTCTAATTTGTAGTGTTTTGGTATTGGTAAACATCATTAGAGTAGTCATCATTGGTTGTGGTATTGATATTCATATATTTATTCTTTGCCTATACCACAACCAATGATATGACTCACCTAATGTTTTTACCAATAACCAAACGCATACAAATAAAAACAATTAAAAAAATTATACCAGATTCGATAAAAACAGTTAAATCTAATAGTTTGATTTTAAAACGCATGCTAATACCTAGAACCAACAATACAAATAAAAATGCAGGAATATATAAAATTAAATGTATGGATTGTCATAGCAAATATATTGGAGAAACGAATAACTTCACTATAAGATTTGGCCAACATAAAGACGATTTACAAAAAAATAAACAAAGTTCATCACTAGTAAAACATAGACAAAACTGCAACCATCGTATAGATATAAATACTCCAGAAATAATTAAAACTATTCAAAATACAAAAATTCGCAAAATCACAGAATCATTTATTATAAGAAACTCTAACAACTTTAATCTACAACAAGGTGAAATCATCATTGACAAAATTAACAACAAATACTTAAAAGAATCCAGCTCACTAGTAAACCTTTTAAAAAAAGTATAATTCAAAAATAGACGATAATAGAACCAAGTAGCCAGAAAATAGGAAGTCAAAATTGCACCAAACTCTCTACAAGCTGCCTTAGTTCCTGACGACGTGTGATGGATCAGATCCACGAAAGCTCGAACCTGTGTTTATATTTTAAAGAATATTTTAAATTACGTTTGTAACCTTATAATATATATATGTTTTGTAAAGTATGGTCTATATAAAGTAACTCCTTCATAGTGTCTTCTTTATGTGGCAACCTCAAGGGAATAAAAAACTCAATATATAATTATAGTATACTACTATAGTGATTATATTTATATAGTATATATATATATTATATATAAGTGATATATATAATATATGATATATGATCATATATAAGTATATATATATATATATATATATATATATAAAATATAAATATAGATATATATTAATAGTAAATATATAGTATATATAGTATATATGTAATATAGTATATATATATATATATATCATATATGATATTATATAATATATATATATATTATATATATATATAGTATATATATATATATATATAGTATATATATTATGATATTATATTGTATAATGATATATAATCTAGGTATATATATATAGTATATAGATATTATACTATATATTATATATATATATATATTATATATATATATTATTATTATATATAGTATATAATATATATATATATTACTATATATATATATATTTTTATATAATTATATATAATATATATATATATATATAATATATATATATTATATATATATATATATATATATAATAATATATAATTATAGCTATATATACGTCTATATATATATATTATATATCATATATATATAGTTATATATATAAGTTTATATATATATAGTTACTGATACTATCATATATATATATATATAGTACTATGATATATAATATATATTATATATATTATACTATATTATATATACGTATATATAAATATATAGGATATATATCGAACTATATATATATATATACTATATAATATATATATATATACAGAGAGCGGCGCGCCCATAATTTTTTTCGAGCGTGGCGCCTATGACGCCCTTATGCGGGCCTTATTGCCGCCGGAGCCTAGTGCGCCTTAGCGGCCTATGCACCTATATTTTTGGTCACATCAATGCGCCTTAGCGCCTTTGCGCCTTTGCGCCTACGACTTTTCGCCGGCTGGTGAATGTTCGCTAAATTTATTTGCCAAGTAAACTTTAGTGCGATAATTAAAAGCGGGGATATTATCTTTCTTTATTTCACATTTATATATAGCAAGAGGAAGAGATATAATACACATTAAATTAAATACTATGGAAAAGATATATATAAAAGCACACAAGAATGATTTAATAACTCGAGAGTAATCATTCAACTATTCATGTGTCTCCTTTGTCACAATGTCTTTTTTATCCTCGAATTTTATGTCGGTACCATGTTATTTATGTCCGATCACTCCTAGACTATATTGGAGTTCGTCACCAGCGCTGAAGAAGTTTTTCAATAATTCACTACAGAGACATATGTAATGTATATATTTCAGTACATCATGCATCTTCGCCTCATCTCTCTCTTT
>JABUQX010091328.1:32500-44781 GCA_015478945.1 Trachelipus rathkii | reverse complement strand
GGGGGGGGGGGGGGGGGTCGCTAGAAAATGGTAACCACCATTTTCCAAACAAAAAAAAGAAAAATCTGTACATAATTTTAAACCGAATGGATAACTTACAACACCCCGAAATTAATTTGGCGTACAATAATGGTCTTAAATGATAAATGGGTGGTGTTGAAGGTATTCTTAGTGGGGGCAAGCATGTCAGTGGTTACTGACTAGAGGGAATGAAATCAGACTTCAAAAACTTTAACAAATTTTTTTTTAAAATTCCAAAAATACACAAACAAAAATTTTTTTATATACTCAAAAATCATATCGAGGCCCTAGAATATCTTAAAAAACAAACAAATTTGTCTTATTAGGGCAGATGATGTTTCAAGGATTAACAGAGTTTGGTTTTCTCCTATTCATAAATTTGGTTATTGTATTTTTATTTTTTATTATTTATTTTATTATTATTTTTTATTTTATTATTATTATTATTTTATTATTTTTATTTTTATTATCTATTCATTGAATTATAGAATAAATTATTGAGTATTATTATTATTTATTATATAAGCATCTATATATATTATATATTATTAATTTATATATATTTATTATTTAAGATTATACTATTATTACTACATTATTACTATATTATTTATTCCTTCATATCGAAAAGGTGGTTTGATTTACTGAAGGAACGAAGGAATTATGGATTTGTGCTGTATATAGTGGGTGAGTTATGTAAATCGCAGTGTCGCAGCCTCATAGACTAGACTTTTTTGTATTTTTATGCTTAAACTCCGAATGGAAGAGGATGTAGTGTTGTTTTGGAGCCTATAGACAGGCACACCGTTATTGATTATTACTTGTGTTATTATGATGTGCGTATTGTGAACCGCGTTGACAATTCAGTGCAGAGCAAGTTGTATATGGATGTCGTTATTTTTTGGCTTATTTTCTTGAGTGTGTTTTTTTTTTTATGAGTTTTTTTTTCAATTTGGTAATTTAGCTATGGTTGTTTTGTTTAAGGGTTTGAGGGGTCTAGAATTTGGAATGAAGTTCTTTCTGTGTTATCAACGGGCGAGTGGGTGAGGAGGGGCGATGGGGGCCGGGGGGCAGGATTAGTCGCTTCCAAGTCCTTGATCTTGGGGTCGTCTGGTGTGCCGTTGGCGCTGGGAGCGGGTGTTTTGCCAGCATTTTTGGATTAGGATGGAGGATAGAGTAAATAGTGAAGGAAAGGTGGTTAGTTGGCAGGGCTGTGCGCACTTTAGGTTTAACGGATAGGTAGGTAAAAGGGTGGGTTGTTTGTGGTGTGGTGTTGTGTCCGTGTAGTGGTTGGGATAATAAAATATCGGGCGTCGTGAATATTTGGTTGGTAATAATTTCTATATGAACAGTTGTTTTGTTGTATTTGTCTATTTTTTATTTCTCTTGTTGTCTATGACTCCTCTCATGTGACTTAGTTTCTACTCGCTTTGTGTTATGGGATGTTGAAATTTGCTATGCATGGTGTGAAGGTTCACGCTCGAGTTGTGCCACCACTTGCTAGTGGATCAGAACGGTCTTAAGGAAAACTGGGTCACCACCCCAGAGAGGATCTGTGAAGGTCGTTGACGCAGCAGTTCGTGGTGAGGGCTTATTTTTGCTTCTTTTACTATTTATTAGTTCTCAATATTTTGTCTTAAAGCTAAATATAAAATTTCAATTATTGCTATGAAAAATTTGTAATTCATGATTTTAATTCATACTTTAAATCATTTATTTATTAGGGTTTCGGTTTTAGAATTTAATTATTCATATATATATAGATTTTAAATTTCATTTCATATTTTATTTAATAATTTTAGATATTTTACATTCATAATTTATTCTTTAATTCTATTCAATTATTATTATTACACACATTTATTTTTTGAATTCATTATTAAGTATAGGTTTTCTCAATTTATGTTATTGTTATAATTATTATTATATTATATAATTATATTTATTGCGATTTGCTGCTATGATGTTGAATTTTTCTACTCAACGTTTTTTTTGGATCTGGTTTGAGAGAGCAAAGCGATAGCAGTGACGAATATCCCCTTGAAAAAATGCGGTGTTGGGGTTGCTGTCGCAGCAGACTCCATCCACCAAGAAACCTTTAATTACAGAATATAGATCCACCTAATATAATAATAGATTCACGCCTAAAATAATAAATACAGATCACTCTAATATATATCAGATCCACTCGCTAATATAGTTTTAGATTTTGGTGTATTTCATTTATTTTATATGTTTTATCACTTGCCTTTCTTATAATCTTATACCCTGTTTTTTTACCCAGTACATTCTCTAGAGATGGTATGTTTTTTAGGCTTTTGACATATAAACAGTAAGTATAGTCAATTTCAAGAATTTCATTATTTTTCTTACTTGTGTGGTCCATTTATTGGTTTTCCCACACCATATAATTGACCTGACATTGCTCTGCAGCTTTGCCTGACATAGCAGATTTCCAGCATACCTACCTGTAAGAAGTAAGATTAATGTGGACAGTACATTTTTAATGTGGATGTATTAAGGCGTTTTTGTTTCTTTTATAGATAATGTGTTGTCGCTCCAGTCAGTGTATGGCTTGCTTATATTCATCTGTCGTCTTTGTTTTTTTTATAGATTCCTTTGACCCTATCTAAAACAGTCTGCGGTCGTATCTCCAAACGTTTTTTCTTGAATAACCAGTTTTCGGAGGGATAATAATAATCCCTTAGGGTAAGCCATTGTAGATTTTATTTGCGTTTTTTGTTTTCCGCTATGGAGCACATTTATAAATATCATACGCCTATTGTTTATTGTCAAACAGGTTCTATTCAGGGGGTTACCATCATTCTATTCACGGGGCCACTAGATTTCTATCCACAGGCCTACGAAAGATTCTAGTCACGGGCCGCATCACCGGCTATTCTATTCAGGGTGCTACCATCATTCTATCCACGATCCTAAGCAGTTCTATTCACGGGCCGTCATTCTATCCACGGGCCTACGATATTTGTATTCACGGGACATTATTTGAGTTTTCTTCAAGCGGCTTATCCTTTCTCAAGCTTTCGTTGCTGAATCACTCAGAACCGAACTCGAACATCAGTCACTTGTAGTGCACTTCAAGAGCAACAAAGTTTAGTAACCCCAGATTGTTCTTATTTGCATCCTATTTTTATACACACACTAACCTTCTTGTTCCAGTAGTAACTAACCCTTACTCTGGAACTCGAACTCGACTATTTATCAGTTTGTAGTCTAAGCTTATTAGAACAAACCTACAGATTGCTGCTATCAGATTAGTTTATTCCTCCCCATAAGTTTGACTTAATAAACGTCAATTTTTAAACGTTTTGTTTTTTCCCCCCCATTGACGACATTTACTCTGACCTTGTCTATTCAAGGAGGGGTCATCACCTCAAGGAGGATTAAAACACAGGAAATTCAGATTGTTGTAGGGGAAACGATTTAGATTGTTCATTTGAGAATAATGCAGTAACCGTTAGATAAAGTAGCTTTCCGTTGAGTAAAAGTGGTGGGGTAGATAGATTAACCAATTAACTGACTAACCTCTTAACACTTTCACAGTAATAGATAGATAGTAGAAATACTAACCGACTAATTTTTCTTTCTATCAGAATTAACCCATTAATCAATTAACCTCGACTGTCCCTTCTAGCTTCTGATTTTCGACGCTGTATTAGATTTCTGATTGCACTTTCTAAATTTATTGGGTGGTTTGGGGACTCAGTAACAGTATTAATCCGGGATATCTTTTCGTTCGGGCGCACCATAGATCCCTAGCGGTTTAATCCGAGTGCACCCTCACTCTCCCCCACATCGGAAAACAATAGGAACGTTTGAGCTGCTGAGGAAAAGCTTAAAGTAGAATAGAGTGAGTTAGAAGTACCGGTAAAGGAAATCCGGAAAAGAGAGAAAGAGGATTCTTGGAGATTTGTGTGGAGAGGAGAATTTAGAAGGAGTATTGTTGGAGACTGTGAGGATACACAGGTAGAACTTGATTGAATTGAGAAGGAGTTTGGAGAATTGCGTGTAAAGTTTAGAAAGAGTAATTTGAGGAACCGTAGACTAGATTGTGAAGATTTGGAGACTTGAGAAGGAGTACTATTAGAGAACTGTACTGTTTGAAGTATTTTATATATTAAGATTATTTATTTTAGGATTACGGTTTTTTTAGATTTAAGGTTTACAGATATTGGTGAATATTTAAAGATATTCATTAATATCTGTTTAGCAATATTGGTCGATACCGATTTTGGGTGGTGTAACCTGGTGGTGGAGGGTAATTTAAATTTCTGGTGGTTAAGGGGGTTGTGATTTCCCTTGTTGTGGTGGTACAGGTATTGCGATTTCGGTGCGGGTTGCGGTATCGGTTTACCTTGTAGTGGTTTCGAATCGGTTACAGTATCGGTTGAGGTTGGAGGGTATTTTTTAATAAATTCTTAAGGTTGATTAGTGTTTGATTTAATTGTCCTGAGATTTCTTTGTGTTCATTTTTTTTTTTTTGTTTCTTTTGTTCTCTGGTTTTGCTTTCCAGGACCCTGACTATTGAGATTTGTTTGTGGCCTCAAATCCACGACAACAACGGGAGTGTCACTTTTTTGTAAAGAGGTTGGAGTTTCAATATTGGGATCCATTAGATTATGGAGGTCTGACGCTATCAGTGAGCCATCAGGTGCGTGATTTTGGAAAATTCGACAATTTGGGTTAAGATGGGGAACCTCAGAGTCCCCTTTCGTGCCCCTAGAAGGTTTAGAAGGCTTGGAACGCTTGCGTTGTTTGCGTTGAACGGTTTTCCATTCAACTCTCTCTCTCGGAAGTGCAAGAAGCATTAGAAAGAGAGAGTGGGTCGTTATATCAGGCTCCATTTGGGAACTATGATTCACTTCATCCGCTAAGGCATAAAATTCACTAAGGAGTGCTGTGGCAGGAAATTCGGAAAAAGAGTCATGAGAGGGTTCGAAAGAGCTGGAATAAACCTGTAAGCTATCAGAGAATTGGTTGGTGGGTAGTTCAATAGCTGTGATTGTTTGGGTAAATCTATTGAAGCCGCGGCTTTTGTCTCAGGAATAGACTTAATGGAGGGTTCTCTTCTGAGTTGCATTTTCTACATTTAGGGTCGGTGTGTCATTCTTTTAGAAATTCGGATGTTTTGGTATTTTAGCGAATAATCTAGCTTGGTGAAAATTTTTTTCTTTGTGTTTCGGAAACATTTTTTTTCATTAGATGGGTAACGGTGGAGACAGGTTAGGGGAATAGATGCAGGCCTCTTACGGGAGTTTGGCGAACTGGAGGGTATAGGGCATAGTGTCTTGGCAGGAAATACTTTCCAAGCTTTGTATTGGATGAAACCAACTTAATTTCATTGTAAGTTGGTTGAAAACTAGTAACTTGGAGTAGGTTTGTTGATGGCATTTGAACAGGAGATTGGATCAAGGACTGCTTTTGGATTATTTGAAGAGTCCGTAGTATAGGCGATGCAGGAGGACAGGCCTGCAGTAACTACTTGAGTTTCCCTAGATTTAGGGGAAAGTACTACTAGATATGAAGTTCTTGGTGTATTAACATGCGGAGGTAGGGGCTGCTGCATTGTAGCATAAGATTGCCTTATATATAATTTGTCTTTGAGCTGGTGAATGGCAATCTCTCCTGCTCAATTTTTTTTGTGGTAAATAATACCGAAAACTTCCTGTTCAACAGGTAAGACGGGCATTTAAGGAAGAAGCACTGTAGGGTCCTCCACAGTTTTTGCCAGTGTAGTGTATTTTCAACAGGGAATGCGAGATAGTTCTCCGCAGACTAAGCATATTCATGCGGTCTCCTACAGTATTTTCGGGGAGGCCAAAACTGTTGGCATTTAAAGCAACGTAATGGGATCGGGGAATAAACGTGAGACCACTAGTACTGTCTATTTTGACATTTGTAGGTTGGATAGGGGTATTAAAGGGTCAGCAAATAAACGAGAATTTGGGGTGTCAGGGCGAAGTCCCGACGAGGGTAAAATCCTATATGTTTGTGACGTGGAAATCTTTTATTGCTGGAGATTTTTAAAATGACAGCAATATTTCTCTTTCTGTTTCAAAAAAAATAAATATCTTTAGATGTGTTTTTTATTTCATCAAGAAGTAGAAATAAGATGAAATGTTTCCAGAGACGCACAAGGAATGACAAAATAGAACTTTGATTCCAGTTAGCAGCTTGCACGGGAAGAGGACCCATTTCCTCATTGAATTGTGAACTGAGAGTCCTTTAACTCCTAAAAGTTTCTTCAAGGTGCATCGCTAAGAAGAATGGTTCTTTGCTCAGTAAGAGCTTTGGAGGTAGTGGATCGCAATAACAATAACGGGAATGAGTTCAGCTGCAGCTTCACCCGGAGGGGGAGCAACATAATGGGGTAACGAATGAGAACGCCACTAATGACGGGTACACCTTTGCGGGATTGCCCTGACCGTTTGGGCACCTGGGTTGTTAGGGGCATAGCAGTCGACGAATCGCTGAAGTCATGCAAAGGACCCTCAGGTGTAGAAGGAAGAAAAGCGGAGATACCTGCTGGTCTAGTAGTAGTAGTAGGGACCGAGGTGGGGTCGGGCTGGGAACTCGACGGATGGTAATTGTTATTGATGTTGTTAAACTCACCTTGGTTTAAAAACATTTTTTCTTTTATTGACTTTTCCATAAAAATTAAACCACAAACTTCGTCTCCATAGATGAGCAAATATTACAATAAAACAAATGAAACATAAAAGTAAATAACATGATGGACTGGAAAGGCATAAATTTCATAAGAAAGGCGATCCTTCTTCCAAAAAGAAGTTACAGGCCAGAGACCCACACAAACTCCCGGACCCCACCCCACCCCGTAGGGTAGGCTGTGGATGTGGCCTCGGAAGATCCTCCCGGAACTCTAACTCTACGTCGGTTTACCCCCTCCCCCCCGTGTACCACACGGCACCTTAAATCTTCACGCAGAGCCCAAGATTATACACCAAAGTGTAGAACAGCCTTCTCAGTGGTTAGCCAAGGCTCGGGTTCCCTACAATTGGCGGCCCAGTCCAAGGTGAGCTAAAAGAAAAGTTTTTTCTACTGTATCCTCATCCACGGGGAGAGGAAGTGCGGGGTGAAATGAAAACCCATGCGGGAAGAGGCACTGGATAGCCCAAGGGACTGTGACGGGAAAAAGGGAGGGCAACCCACGCACAAACAATTAAAGGGACTGATGGGTAGGAATTCAAAAAAGAAAAAAAGGTAGAAACTGTCATAAAGAAGGTGGATTGTAAAGATGGAAAATTTATATGAAAAATAAGGGGAAAGGATGAAGGTTGAAAGGTAATGTATGTGACAAATGTTAATGCACAATAAATGCACATACACGTGCTAGGGGTCGGAGGCGACACACACAAAGACCCATTAGCATTGGTTCTCTTCGCTATGCCATGCACAAGTTTATATATCAAGAGCACCACAATAAGAATCAATACTCCCCTTCCAGGCACATATATATAAATATAATATATATATATATATATATATATAATATATATATATATTATATATATAAATATTATAATTATATATATTTAATATATATATATTATATATTATATATATATATATATATAATAATTATAATATATATATATATATATATATATATACATATACGAGAGGACGCTGGTTCATCTCCGCGTAGCAGTTGGGTTTATCTAAATGGGGGCAAGAATAAAACTCGACTGCGAACACGTGGTGGCGCTGGTTTGGGATAGCCGGCCTTAAAGTTCGATTTCCTGTGGTCCCCGTGTTACCCCCTGCATAGGGGATAAAGCACGATATATATATATATATATATATATATATATAATATATATATATATAATATATATATATATATAATATATATATATATATATATATATATAATATATATATATATATATATATATATACTATATATATATATATATATATATATATATATATATATATATAGTATATATATATAAATATATATATATATATATATATATATATATATATATATATATATATATATATATATATATATATATATATATATATATATATATATATATATATATATATATATATATATATATATATAATCTTCATCTTCCTCCTATCCCCAGATTGGGGGTGAGGTGTGTAGTATACACTGGAGCAGAAAAGTAGTAGAAGAACATCATGCAAGTCGAAAGGAAAGCTACCCTTTACCGTCCGATTTATAACCTAAAGTGAGAACTCGTAGCAGTCAGAAAATTTCACCCCAGAGGTTTCATGAGACTGCGACGGACCCTCACCGTGTCATCTCGTCAATGTAGGGTTCATCCCCTGGGCGAGGCCCACAACCATACTCCTTCACAAAACCCTGCCATTCACTCATATTATGCACCTATCTTCTCTCCTCTGCCAAAGTCGCATTCCTCTCATTCGGACATTCTTTTCCTGACTCAATCCACTTTTTCTTCGGTCTCCCAGCTGGTAGATTCCCAACACACTCACCACTATACATCCGTTTAACCAACCGACTATCATCCATCCTTTCCATATGGCCAAACCATTTCAATGTACTCTCGTTTATTCTCTCATTTATTCCTTTCTTCATACCACACAACTCCCTAATGCGTTTATACCTTATTTTATCAATTCTTCTCACGCCTAACACTCCCCTAAGATTGTCCATCTGAGCATATTGCACCCTAGATCTATACCTCCTATTCAAGACACTGCCTTCACTACTATACAATAACACAGGTAACAACATACCTTCATGCAAAACCCTAGCGAACTCAAAACTTAGTCCCTTTACATCCACCAAGGATTTAATTACACCAGCCACCTTCCTACCATTTACGACTTTCCTGATATACTCTGTATCATCCGTTCTCTTTTCATACAACATATATCCTAAATATTTAAACTTGCGACACTTGTTCCAGTTGCTCACAATCTAACATAACTTCATTCCGCAGACTCCCCTCACTCACTACCATAACCTTACTTTTATCTTTTATCTACACTTACTTTAAAACCACTTCTTTTAACCAAACCCCTCTACCAATCCTCTCAAACTCTCTTCAGATTCGCCACACAATACCAAATCATCCACATATACTAAGTAGGGCACCTACCACTCTCTTCCATTCTCCATCATTCTAACAACTTCCCCTGCCACCCCTACCTCTAATTCTTTCAAAACCCCATCCATATAAAACCAAGGAGACATAACACATCCCTGTCTCACTCCGCTATTAATATTAAACCAATCACTTTCGACTCCAATTATTCTTACACACACACACTTTACTATTGTCATACTTACTTATGATTCCATTCAGAAGCCTATCACTAACACCATATATCACTAGCACCTGCCATAGAGCTTTCCTATTAATCCTCTCATACGCCTGTTGCAAATCCATAAAACCTAAAGTGCAATTTATTTTTCTCTAACATTCGTTTCAATGGAAAAACTTTATCTACACATCTTCTACCACTTCTAAATACACCTTGTTCTTCACCAATCAGTTCCTCAGTCACTCAACATACTCTTTCGACGAAAATACCAGCATATATCTTTCCTACAACACTCAATAAACTAATTCCCCCTTGCCCTTATATAAAGGTACTATTACTGCTCTCCTCCAAACTTTTGGTACTATATCCTCCATAAACGTTTTGTTACACAACATCCAAATCTATTCAATCACCATCTCGCCTCCGTTCTTGATTTCACCAGTAATTCCAGTAATTCCAAATTTCACAGCTACTCAACTCTTACTGAACTAAGAATATTAATTAAGTATGGTCTAAACCAGTGGTCACAGAAATTCCATGGAGTAGAAGGTTAAGAATGTATTGTGTAGAACGAAAGGGAGGAAAAACAAGCTAATTGGTTTTAAAATTGTAGCAAAGTATTTTTTTTTAAATTCTACTAAATCTGGAAAAGGCACAAACCACTCATATTGAAAATAGTTCATTGATCCATTTGTATTGAGAATACAGTTATACAAGCTGAAAAGTATGTATCATACGTGATAAATCAACTTTAAAAATGAAACACAGAATTGACAAAATAATCGAATGAAAAATAAACTTCATGAAATATGAAAATATTTTCACTACAAATTTTGAAGAAATGATGTTTCATTTTGATACAACGTCAAAATTAGAGTTATCTCAGGTCAGATCATTCGAATTCTGTCTTTGGGGTTTATCCTATTTTTGTACTTTGTTTCCAAGTTTTTCACTTTCCTATGTGTAACTTTGAAAGGTTTTGCAGCTCTTGATGTCCAAATAACTGATAGATCTGCCTTGTTCTTAAATTCTAAACGTTTTAATGATGTTCAAGAAGTGCCTCTGCCAGACCTCCTTCAGGCTTTCTGGCAAATCGGCAATTTCACAGTTCCTTTCCTTAGTTTGGTAATATACCCTATAACTGGATCCTTGATGTCACCAAAAGAAAGAGCTTAACAATCTTCCCAAAATAAAGCTAAATTTAGAAATTTAAAAATTCAATATGTTTTAAAGATGTTCAAGAAGTGCCTCTGCCAGTCCTCCTCCAGGCTTTCTGGCAAGTCAGCAATTTCACTTTCACAGTTCCTTTCCTTAGTTTGGTAATATACCCTATAACTGGATCCTTGATGTCACCAAAAGAAAGATCTTAATCTTCCCAAAATAAAGCTAAACTTATTTGTTATACTTTCTCACTCCAAAACAGAAGCTTTGATCCAAGAGCTTAAATCTTAAACCACAAGTGCAAAATCATTATGGCAAAAAGAGAATGGTTACCTATATACTGCATAATGAAGTGTACCGTATATTTACCAAATTCTATTAGGAATCTGATTTTTTTTCAAAATTACAAAAATATGTGTATGTGTATTGTAACTCTGGCTTTAAATGCTTTTTAAAAAATTATCTGCCAGCAGGAGCAATTTCTCTATCATCCCATTTCAAATCACCAGTAGGCAAAATGATAAAAGTGCTTCACAATAATTAAATTAATAATTAAATGAGATTATTAAAGAAAAGGTTATGACCCAAATGGAGCAATCATTAATAATGGTATGAGATTCAGCTTTTAACTGGATGAATATTCATCACTAAAAAACAAACGCTATTTAAATATCAATGTTCATCAAGATGAAGATAAGCTTTGAAATTATAAATTAAACTTTTTGGATTGGGACTAGGTTCAAATAGGTATGGTAGCAGCAATTGCTGGCCAATTAACTGCTGAAAGATGGAGAAAGAGGGGGAAAAGAAACAGAATTCAATTTATCCATAGAAAACCACACTGTTGCATATGTGACAGATGGAGCGAGTGTCAGGGTAAATCTTGGAAAGTTGACTGGTTGTGACCATCAATTGTGCTATGCATACAGTATTCATCTTACCGTGTGTGACGTCCTTTACAAGAAATTGAAGAAACAGACGAATAGCTTACATTTGCATGGAGTCAAAAAAAGATGCTGAAGATGATCTACAAGATGTGGATGAAAAAGATTTGCAATCAAATGTGAGGGTCGAATATAATTTTGATAATGAGCGAGTGAGTGACATCAGAGATAAACCGATCTCTAAATTATTTAATCAAGATATTTAGACAATACCATTAATAAAGTTAAAAATATTGTGCACATGTTTCGCAAGTAGTCTCCCTTGAAGAATGATAATCTTCAGAGTTACATTAAATCGGTAAACAATATTGATTAAGGAATCTCTGGAAACCCTTCCAACATAAATAAGTCAACAAAAACCAAGGGTGCAAGTTGGATAACTTTTTTTTCCCCCCCCAATGGAAAGATATGAAAAAAAAACTAATAATCAAATTTTAAAAAAGTACATTATTCTTCAGAAGAAAATCAAAAAGCCAAATTAATCATCCTAGACAACGGTAATAAAATAAACATTTACCAACCTCGAAGTGTATGCCCACATCTCGGAAATAATTTACCTCCTTGAAAACTATTTAAAAATTTATAGTGAAGCTGTTTGTGAATCAGTTGGATCAGCAATTGGCAGTCACCATCAAATCATCCATTTCCAAAAACCTTTTCAATTCTTGGAATAAACATCTTGTTCTCAAAGCTTTACAGCTTTTAAAAGAATTCCATGGTGGAAAATACCATTTCACATGGTTTTATTCAAGCTATTTCACATGGTTCTCTTCATACCATTTCATATGCTGTTTTGCTTTTAAACCTATCTCATTGCTTCACTCAACCCCGTATGTTGATAGAAAT
>JABUQX010091328.1:7500-25000 GCA_015478945.1 Trachelipus rathkii | reverse complement strand
TATCCTCAAAGATGAAGAGCTATCCTCAAAGATGAAGAGCTATCCTCAAAGATGAAGAGCTATCCTCAAAGATGAAGAGCTATCCTCAAAGATGAAGAGCTATCCTCAAAGATGAAGAGCTATCCTCAAAGACGAAGAGCTATCCTCAAAGATGAAGAGCTATCCTCAAAGATGAAGAGCTATCCTCAAAGACGAAGAGCTATCCTCAAAGATGAAGAGCTATCCTCAAAGAAGAAGAGTTATCCTCAAATATGAAGAGCTATCCTCAAAGATGAAGAGCTATCCTCAAAGATGAAGAGCTATCCTCAAAGATGAAGAGCTATCCTCAAAGATGAAGAGCTATCCTCAAAGATGAAGAGCTATCCTCAAAGATGAAGAGCTATCCTCAAAGATGAAGAGCTATCCTCAAAGATGAAGAGCTATCCTCAAAGATGAAGAGCTATCCTCAAAGATGAAGAGCTATCCTCAAAGACGAAGAGCTATCCTCAAAGATGAAGAGCTATCCTCAAAGATGAAGAGCTATCCTCAAAGATGAAGAGCTATCCTCAAAGATGAAGAGCTATCCTCAAAGATGAAGAGCTATCCTCAAAGATGAAGAGCTATCCTCAAAGACGAAGAGCTATCCTCAAAGATGAAGAGCTATCCTCAAAGAAGAAGAGTTATCCTCAAATATGAAGAGCTATCCTCAAAGATGAAGAGCTATCCTCAAAGATGAAGAGCTATCCTCAAAGATGAAGAGCTATCCTCAAAGATGAAGAGCTATCCTCAAAGATGAAGAGCTATCCTCAAAGATATCCTCAAATATGAAGAGCTATCCTCAAAGATGAAGAGCTATCCTCAAAGATGAAGAGCTATCCTCAAAGATGAAGAGCTATCCTCAAAGATGAAGAGCTATCCTCAAAGACGAAGAGCTATCCTCAAAGATGAAGAGCTATCCTCAAAGATGAAGAGCTATCCTCAAAGATGAAGAGCTATCCTCAAAGATGAAGAGCTATCCTCAAAGATGAAGAGCTATCCTCAAAGATGAAGAGCTATCCTCAAAGATGAAGAGCTATCCTCAAAGATGAAGAGCTATCCTCAAAGATGAAGAGCTATCCTCAAAGATGAAGAGCTATCCTCAAAGATGAAGAGCTATCCTCAAAGATGAAGAGCTATCCTCAAAGATGAAGAGCTATCCTCAAAGACGAAGAGCTATCCTCAAAGATGAAGAGCTATCCTCAAAGATGAAGAGCTATCCTCAAAGATGAAGAGCTATCCTCAAAGATGAAGAGCTATCCTCAAAGACGAAGAGCTATCCTCAAAGATGAAGAGCTATCCTCAAAGATGAAGAGCTATCCTCAAAGACGAAGAGCTATCCTCAAAGATGAAGAGCTATCCTCAAAGAAGAAGAGTTATCCTCAAATATGAAGAGCTATCCTCAAAGATGAAGAGCTATCCTCAAAGATGAAGAGCTATCCTCAAAGATGAAGAGCTATCCTCAAAGATGAAGAGCTATCCTCAAAGATGAAGAGCTATCCTCAAAGATGAAGAGCTATCCTCAAAGATGAAGAGCTATCCTCAAAGATGAAGAGCTATCCTCAAAGATGAAGAGCTATCCTCAAAGATGAAGAGCTATCCTCAAAGACGAAGAGCTATCCTCAAAGATGAAGAGCTATCCTCAAAGATGAAGAGCTATCCTCAAAGACGAAGAGCTATCCTCAAAGATGAAGAGCTATCCTCAAAGATGAAGAGCTATCCTCAAAGATGAAGAGCTATCCTCAAAGATGAAGAGCTATCCTCAAAGATGAAGAGCTATCCTCAAAGATGAAGAGCTATCCTCAAAGATGAAGAGCTATCCTCAAAGATGAAGAGCTATCCTCAAAGATGAAGAGCTATCCTCAAATATGAAGAGCTATCCTCAAAGATGAAGAGTTAGTCCTCAAAGATGGAGTTATGACTGGAAGAGTTCAGATGAATAGTGTTTTCATGGGGATCGAATGTCGATATGTAGAAGTGTTAATAAGGTGGAAAAAAAACCCTGGAATAAACACTTTTCAAGAAGAATTGCGTGGGTGAAGATGTTCCTTTGTAAAGCTAGCAAATAGGGTATAGTGGCGTGAAGAAATTGTGAGGGTATAGCAGGACATTTAACCTCTTATATAGACATTTCTAATTTGTTGTGAGAAATTATGTGTGTTCTTTCCAGGAAATATTACAAGAAAAGAAAGGCCAAGAACATTGAGGACAGAGAGGATTTTTAAGTGTGTGTTCTCAAAGATATTTTTATGGAAGTAGATAATCGAAGTGGATAGATTTAAGAAGTAGATAGATTTAAGAAGTAGATAAATTCTAAGTCGAGTAGAGATAAATGAAGAAATTGAGCTTAAGGGCATTAAAACAAAATAGTAATAAAATACGAGAGAGAGAGAGAGATAAAAGAGAGAGAGAGAGAGAGAGAGAGAGAGAGAGAGAGAGAGAGAGAGAGAGAGAGAGAGAGAGAGAGAGAGAGAGAGAGAGAGAGAGCGTTCAGAGATCAATTGCTCCGATGCCCCCAACCAAGCAGTCACTTATTTTCAAACTATTGCAACATGTATTAGAAATCGGAAAAGAAATCTAAGAGTGGATTAATGAAATGAGGTGGCGACAATAGTTATTGATGAGAAATGAAAAGAAGGTAAGGGTTAAGCAGAACCTTTCATTTAAGGCAGGGTTGTGGAGTCGGTTCAAAATTTTTCCGACTCCGATCTCGACTCCGACTCACCCTCTTCAAAATTACCGACCCGACTCCGACCCCTACCTCTTCAAATACCGACCCGACTGCGACTCCACCCTTGAAAATTGGTTGACCTGACTCCGACTCAACTCCGCCCACTCTTGACAATTCCCTTTTCAAAATTACCAACCCGACTCCACCCTTCAAAATTACCGACTCTGACTCCGACTCCAACTCCACCCTTTTCAAAATTGCCGACTCCGACTCCACTCTCTTCAAAACTACCGACTCCCCGACTCCGCGACTCCGACTCCGACTCCGACTCCACAACCCCAATTTGAGGGACCAGAAATGAAATCAAAGGGATTTGATGGATACCAAAAGATTAAAGTTTAGAAGTCAGATTCTTTGCCAGAAAGCTCTCTATATGCTTAGCATTGAAAGCTCTCTTTATGCTTAGTACCCAATGTAATCAGAATCAAAAGGAAGATACTCAATGAAATCTTCTACCGAAACCATGCTGATCTTCTTCTGCGAGATAAGATTAGAAGAATTCTATTTCCAAATATTCCCATTTAATATAGATTAGTAGACTTTGAAAATAATGGAAGATAAAGTATGCGAAGAAAGTTAGTGTTAAGAGATGGAAAATGGGACGGGCTTAATTAGTACATGATCCCAGCAGGAAGTTAGTTTCGAAGTTGATAGGCAGAGGCGAAATAGTTTTACCAACACATCTGAAAGCGTAAAGTATATTCCTATCGAAGTCCTAAGGAGAACACACGATACACGTGTAAGCTGGAGAGGAACATTCATCGAAATAAGACGAAGGTCATCTTCTTACGCTTCCAGGAGAGAGCCCAGTGGCACCACTCGAGCGCCTGCTATGTATCTATATAGCCGTACATAAGGACGGCATCAAACGCATTAAGAATGAATTCGAAACGTTTCCAAATTCTCCGCCATGATATAATTATAGGTATTTATCGCTCAACGTGAGTGCTAACAATTATAAGGACAAAAAGTTGGAATATAATACGGTGAGGTCCAGAGAAAGGAATGCTGGTACACCATTTAAGTGTTGCAGTAAGAAATCAGGAACCTACACATTGGGAAGACGATAGTAAATAATAAATAAATGAGATAATAAATTATATTATATTATAAATGAGCTTATTAATTAGCATATGATCTATCACCATGCAAAGGAGAAGTTATTTTCTGAGATACGAGTTGAATAGGACAGAGTAGATAAAATATGAGTTTAATCACCTAATTATTAGGATATGCATAAGGATCGGGATTTTCGTAAATGACACAGTTTTAAAGAAACAAAGGAAAGGATTGACAGTCAGGAATAATAGCCCTTGGCGCTTTCTTTATCTACTTAAAATTAAGTAATTAGCAGTATAATATATTGACCCAGCTTAGTTAACTAGATAAAATACGGAGAAGAAATATCTCCAGAATCATATCTGAAAGTAATTAACGAAATCTTTGAATGGAGAGAGAGCGATAAGTTCAAGCTTTAGTTGAATATGTAAGTAAATCATTAGGAGATAGTCACCCTGAAAATAACAAAAAAGAAAAATAAGAATAAAAACGCAGTAAGATAACCAGAAAGGAAAGAACAAAAATTGAGAGTTGACATTTTATTTTGAGGAAATTAATGCCATAAGATATATTGACATTTTCTACCTGGAAAGTGAATATTGTAATAAGTGTACAATTGAGTATAGAGACATTGACATAGATTTTTAGAAGCAAAATGAGGAAATCACATTAGTTGTTCTTATGTAAGTTTGGGTAAATTTACTATTAAACTATGATATGAAACTTCTCTACTACCCGCATGACGAATAGCACCGTATAACACGACAGAAGTTACTAATTTATATACCAAATATGGAGTGAGAATGAGTTTTAGAGTTTGATTGAAGGGAAAGAAAAATAGGAGAAAATATATTCACGTACATTCCAAGAGATAGGTATCAATTTGCTAATTAATTTCCACAATTAATATATTTAATATATACTATATTAAAATAATATATATATATATATATATATATTTATATATATATTATATATATATTATATAATATATAAATATTATATAATTAAATATATATATATAATATATATTATATTATATATATATATATATATATATATTAATTAACCGAGTAATATATATATATATTAATATAAATATTATAAATATTATATATATATATATATATATATATATATATATATATATTATATATATATATAATATAATATATATTTATAATTAATATATATATATATATATATTAATAATATATGTATTAATATAACTATATATATATATATATATAATATATATAAATATATATAGATATTATTATATTATATTATATTAATATTATATATATATATTATTATATATATATATTATATTATATATTTCTTTTGGTCGTCTCATTCATTTCTCTTCCCACTAGATGTGGAGTAGGGGTGCGTATAATCATGTACGGAAAATTAGAATAGTATAATTAAAAAGCATGACGTAAGTAAAAGATACCACCTAGCATATATACATATATACAGTATGACACATAATTATACCACATTAACTTTATTTCCACACATACCTTTATTTGCAAGCCCGTATTATCGCAGCCAAAAATCCACTCTAGAGCTTAACTTGAAGAGGAACAGCACCTATATATATATATATAGCGTAACAGTAATCTTACTTCACTCAAATCGCTATGGTTATCTGCCCTCTCTGTCACCACTTAGTTGGGAGGGCCAATAGTCAGGCGTTCATACCCCTCCTCTGGACTTCAGAAGGCCAGCGAGATCACTGGCCTCGGAGGTGGCTCTTTCACAGGCGAGAGCAAAGACCAAGTTACACGAGCAGGCAGCGCATAAAAGGTGGTATTCGAGCGCACACCTGTGTCGTCGTAACGGCGGCGGCGCGTTCGACACAGACATGCCAGGTGATCTTCCTTATCTTGCTCTGAGGGGATACTACGTACTACTTCTTACTGTCCGCGAGACTCGGAGTCGCGAATTACTCATACTCTTTGTACAAGGATATTTCTCGCACAGCCGGTAGATTTGCACAAATGAATTGCACGTCGAGCGTGGACCTACTAATCTGTCACCAAGGCGCGGTTAATTTGCGTCTCCTCTGTTCTTGGAACAGTGACATTTCCGCTATGGCGGCAGTATTTGCCCATGATGGAGAGCGTCTTTATATAATTATCATTGATCTTAGTGAGCGAGCTCTATTTGTAGTATGTTATCTCGTTAGTTTTCACATTGTGAGCTTGCGCTTATTGTGAGTGCATGTAGTCGCAGCCAAAGAACCTACCTTTGGCAGCTACTGAACAGGGTGTCAGTGAGATGTTGTTTCCTGCAATTTTAAGATCTGATTCTTCTAAAGTCTTTACCTTGGTACTATCGGATCTCTGAGGAGGGGGGATTTTAGCCCTATGTCCGGGGGCTGGAGAAGAATGCATTGAGTTGGAGTGCCAGTGATGGGATTATGAAATCTTGAGATATGATTTTTCTGGAAGAATTGTGTCCTGCCATCTCCCAGTGGGTTGTTATAGTGCACCAGCATATGGAATGTTATCTCTTCCACCTCATTGTATATGACTTTAAACACCAATGGGGTTGTATATCTAACTTATAATGAGTCCAGTATTTACCGTTGAGTCAGAAATAATCTCTTACTAGGCTGCATCGTTTAGAGACTTTATCCTTGTGAGACTTATATATTTATCTCTGCGATATTTATATGTTAGTATTCTCTATACGCTCGTTTATGTCCTAATGCGGCGCAGATTCACGCATTATTCTCTACTTAGCTATGTCTCAGGCGAGTATCAATGTCTTAGTAAGATTGTGGTATCCAGTGGTTTTCATTCTGTTCATCGAGTGAGAATAGTTGCGTGTTCGTAAGATGCACTTCTGATAAGTAGTCTTTCACTAGTCCGTTTGCGTCTTGTATGCAATATATGCGTCGATGTGGGCAGGTAAAAAAATCATATAGTATATGTTCTATCGTAACGATTATTCGCGCATGAACTCCTCCTTCTGAGCTTGCGAATCTTAGAGCGCGAGGCGAAGGATGCTGGATTACTCTTTATCATTCTAACATCTCTCATTGTGCTATATGATCTCGCGCTCCCTGTTATAGATGAGCATCAGGTATATGGCCTGAAGAGGAGATTACACGCCGCGTAAAGCTGTCATTCCTATTGCCTTGTGCTAAACCTAACTTCTATGAACAGCGCGTACAGGCACTAAATGTCGGCCGATAATCGATTTGCGTATGCGTGATATATAACCAAAGGATGGCAGTGCGTAATGAGCCTCCCTGATGTCGAGCGCTCGTGTAAGTGTATTAGCTCAGTGTGCCTTGATAGTCTAGGCACAGTTCGGCCATGGCGTCTGACCTGTAAAAAGCACATGAGCGATATATGAGGAATGAGAGTCAGATGAATGGCTGACTCCACTCTTACCATCTCCGTATTGTATTTAAATAGTGAGAGTGTAGAGAGGGTTTTTTTATAGTGACTTTAGTGAGGTCACTAGTTATATCGATTGGTAGGTAGAAGTTTGAAGAGAGCCTATTATTTTATCATTGTTTCTAGTTATCGAATACGGCCAAGTTAAGAATTTTTATTTTGAGGACGTGTGTGGGGAAGCTGTGGTGAGAGCTTTGCTTAAATGTCGATGGTCTTAGTGAGTATGTGATCTTGATGTGATGGGGTGTAGATTGGTATGAGCTCCATTAATATTATGTGTGTTGAGGAGAGTGATGATGAGCTTTTGTGTTGAAATATAGATTATGCCTATTAAATCCTGAGTTTTAGGTTCTGTAGAGGTGAGGTGATGTGTGGGAATTAATTTATGTTATATTATATAATTAGATTAAGTTATTCTCAGCAGAGTTAGCTGATGTGATATATGCATAATAGAGGAGAGAGATTGGTCGCGACATAGTAGGAGGGGAATCTATGTTGAGTCTTTATATGTTGGTGTGTAACTAAGCCTGTTGGTGATAGTATAAGAGTTGCTTAGTGTGCAGAGTGTGTGTGAGTATTGTATTAGGTGTATGTTACGCCTAGAGGTGTTATAAGGTGAGATGTGAGCTTGAGAGTGATGAGGTCGAAGTTGGTTTTGCTCTTTGGTGGGTGATTGAAGGTCTTAGTGTTTAAGATGTGTGTCTGATGTGTTAACTGGCATATGACTGGGTAGTTTTATATAATGGGTTTGAATTGCTCCTCTGATATCATCTATTAGGTATATATGTATTTAATGTAGTAGTTTGGTAGCGGTCTTGTGATCTGAGGGAAGTTTTTGTGCGCATAGTATTAATTTTTATGTTTAACTATTATAGGTAGTGACGATATGGTTTCTAACGTTTAATTATTGGATTGTCGCTCCTGGAGTCAACCACTTATAAATAGCCATATAAATATATATATAATATATATAGATATAGTTATATGAATATGAGTAGAATATTAGCGTAGTGTTGACAGGCTTAATCTAGCTTGATTTTTTATTTGAGGTAGGGAAGGTGAGTTGAGTCGGGCAGGAATGGGTAGGATTATTTAGAGGGAGGGGGTTGTTTTTTATAAGCGAATTGTTTAGTTTTTGATTAATCACTGTCATGAGTTTTTCTATATCTATGCGTGGATATTTGTCTTTGTAGGTATTTATACTGTTAACTTAATGTTAGTGGGTATTGGTGGTATTAATGAGATTAGAAGATCTGAGGGTTTAAGGTATATGATTATTATGATTGTGTATCTATAATTGTAGGTGTTAGAGGTCGAGGAGAGTTATTTTCGGAGAGAGTTTTCTTGTTTTATAAGTTGATATGAGATTTATCGGAGGATAGTTTGGGATTGTAGGATTTTTTGTGTGATCACTTATATATAATATAATATATATTACAGAATGTGGCCCTTAGGTATGTAGAGGTTGGCTGATTACTTGCACTGAGCATTCTGTGATAGCTATGTAAGACACCTTGATATTTGCAATGGGAAGGGTGGTATCTAGAGAAAGAGAGATGTAATATGTCATCGTATGGTAGTAATAGAATAGATTATATATAAATGAGATTATCATAGAGAGATATAATAGATAAGTAGTGAGATTCTATAGATTCCAGTTAGAATACTTTTTTGAGTAGATTATATAGTGAGTATGATGTGATAGTATACTTTTATTGGGAGTTTAGGTATGAGGTAGAAGATCCAGTAAGTATAATAATAATTGGAGAGTAAGAATATATCTGAATATTATGTAAAGTGTCGTGGTTGTGTCCAAGTTATTAGTAATTGTGATGTAAGGAGGAGGGGAACATAAAATGTATGACAGGATATTTCAGTCTCTTCATAAGTCTTTGAACTTTCTTTTGTTGTTGTTCTTCTTCTAGAGAAAATTTTCTTTTCGAGTTGAGGTACGGGATGGTGCGTAATGGCTTCGGACGGATGCGTTCTGGTAGGGAGTTTAGTATAGAAGAATGTAATGGTGAGATAAAATCTTAATTGAGGAATTCAAAGTCTTAACTTTACACGTGAGGCTATTCTGTCCTTCCTGCGTGCTTCCGCGGGATCAACTGGGTACTTTGTGTATTTCTCTTCTCGTTATTCAAGCAGGTGAGCTGTGTCGCCGAGTCAATTATAAGGTACGTGACCTTTACTCAAGAAATGGATAATTTGGGTTATTGTAGCTATAGTTGATTAGGGTGAGGGTGTGATAGTAAGTATATATTATTATAATATATATATATATAATAAATTATATATATATATATATTATATATATAATATATATAATATATTATATAATTATATAATTATATATTTATATAATATATAATTTTTAAATATATATATATATATAATTAATATATAATATATAGTATTATTTATATATGATATATATGGATTGCATAGGTTATAACATCTGTTGGAAGGAGTGGTGATAGGTACCTCATATAACAGGATTTATGGATATTGGAATGGGTGATTTGGTTCCCCTGTATATAAATAGGGGAATAATGAGGGGATAGGATGGAATAGTGGATAATTATTGAGGTATTTGAGTATCTTATCATAAGTGTGGTAGGGAAATAGTGTATACGGAAACGAATATACTGATTATTGAGAAGGAGTAAGAGGTTTAACGGAGGGGAGAGATGGGGGGAGAACAAGGAGGATTTATAGTAGAGTGAAGAGGGTGTGTGGGACCTAATAAGTGTTCACACAATAGAGATTTAGCTTGTGTTGAAGAATAAGAGTTAATTAGGAGGAAAGGGTAAATGTGTATGGATGGTTTTTTATAGATTTATAGAGAAAGCAATGATATGAAGTGAATATATAGGGGTGATAAATGATGGAGGTGATGTTGAGGAATAAATGGGAGTTGGGGGGTAATTTAGTGAGAAAGGTACAGGGCATTTTTTATAGGAATAGTAGAATGTGTGTGAGAGTGCTAATGTCAAGGGGAATGAGAGTGTGAGATGATGTTTGGAGGACGATGAATGTGGGATTGAGGAGCAGGAAGGTATGTATTGAACGCCGTGTCATTAATTCAATATTTGGTTTATGAGGAGAAGTAATATATGTAGAGGAATGGTGAAGGAGGAAGGGATGAGGGAGGTTGGATAATTGATAATTAATGTCTGGCGGAATAGAAGTGTTGAAAAAGGTGATAATGTATTCATTGATAAAATAGTTTTGAAGCTGTTATTTGATCTGCCCTATTTAAGTTTTGGAAACCGGCGCAATGTGAAATCACAATAGTATATACTGTGGTCGAAGGAACGCACAGAGAAAGAGAAGACGGTGAGGGAGAGCTATATTATGGTATGAGTGGAGTTTTAGTTAGAGTAAATAAGTTGTATCGGGTGACAAGACACAGGGGGCATTAGCCAATAAAATAAATCATGCGAGTGGGTGTATATGAGTAAGGTATAAGTAATGAGCGCTGTCCCTTAGGTGAGGGAGTAATGGTAAGAGAGAGGAGAGGCGCTGGGGTAGGTAACACTGTTCTATTGAGACGCGCTCTTTAGCAGTATATTGGAGGATTCGTAGTAGGTTAAGGATAAATTCATGTGTGATTACGCAGTGTGAAATAGTAGACTATAACTGATATTTTTACGTGAATATGAGACGATTAGTGTTTACAGGAAGTTGGAAAGTGTTTGCAAGAAACGAGAAAAGGTAGATAGAAATAGATAGGTGTTCAAGTGAAAAATAGCGAGTGCTTGTGACGCTAAGAGGATAATTGATATTGGATAATGAGGGGAGAGGAAGATCTGATCATATACATAACCTTAGCCTTAACATGAAAATTTAACGTTACCTAAACTTTTTACCTTCTAACTTTAAACTTTAACTCTAACTTTGGTTAAAAGTATAAAGAGCAGATTACGTATTAATATTGTAAAATATAGTCCGTTACAGATGTCTGAGAATGAATGATATAGGTGTTATAGAGCAACACTGTAGGGTGAGTTGTGCATATCTGCACACGGTTCTACCGAAACAAGTATTGAGCAACAGTATTCACACATACACACACAACATGATAGTGTATGATAAAGTGGGGCGTTTGATAGAGATGCAGCGAGCACATTAATTCTAAGAGGTATGGGGTGCAGGTTTTAGTCGAGAGTATCAAGTGGAAGTAAGAGTGGATTCTACATGGTGAAAGGGTGCGAGTTGAGGAGAGGCTGTTGATACTCTGAGAGATGTGACCACTCTGGTCAGATGGGTCATCATGAGTGCTCAGAGGATACGATGAGAATGTTATGAGTAGCATGGAGTATAAAGGGTTGCTACATTTATCATTATTTGTCAAATATCAATGATGAGGGAGTATAAAGAGAGAGTAGCAAGATGAGAGTATGAGGGAAGTGTAACCGTTGGTAAGGGGATACGCGCTAATGGTTATGAAGCATTGTATACCAGTGTAAGAGGTGATAAAACCATCTCATATGGATGTTGGAGTGGCGACATGGTATTGCGATTATATAGAGGAGAGCCATGTAGTATCAGCGCAGGAGGAGGTGAAGGAATGAGTGATGGATTATGTCACGGTGTATCCATATCGTCTACGAGGGATTATGGAGGAGAGAGAGTATAGTAGACAATGAAGGGTTGAGTGCTGGAAATGAAGTGTGCTGTAATTGATGTGACAGCGTGTGGGCTGATGACAACGCGAGGCGCAGGGCCTGGCACTGCTGGGTTCGTCGCCGGTACCACCAACAACCTCCAATAATCTCGGCATATACTCGACATAGAGAGAGTCTTTTTCACTTCCATTCCATCTAATTACGTTCAGGCACTATCGCTCACTGGCATCATTTAATTACTTCTTATCAGATTTAAATAATAAATAATAGCTTTCATTTACTATTTTTGTCCACCTCACTAAAATTATGTATCTCTCAAATAACTACTCACATTTATTGGAGTTACGAAAACCCCCAAATATAAATTATTCAGGGAATCTATAGATTCTTTATAAATATATATATTAATAAACACACCTCAATTGACATCATTATATGCAATTGAGCCAGAATTCTCAGTCTGGCCCCACCGTCGCAAACTCCGGCTCCGGCTCCGGCTTACCGGCTTCACCGTGCATCTGAGCTCATTTGCATCCGTCATATGAGACTTCCTTATCTTACTCTATTATTTCTCATTTATTACTTACCTTATCCTTCCCCTTATTATCTTCTTTTTTTCCTTCTCTTTTTTTTATTATTACTTCTTCTTCTTCTTCTTCTCTTCTTCTTTACTTCTTTCTTCTTCTTCTTCTTCTCTGTCTTGCACTCAGTGCTTTTCTTTTTTTTCCCCTCAAGGGGATCCTCAAACTCATTTTGGGGTTTCGAGAAATCACCTCAAAATCGTAAATCTAAATATCTTTGAATAACTATATGATAACACACTATCAATTAATACTCATATAATGAGTAAATATTCCAAAGTGAGTGTACTCCCGTCCTCAGCTCTCACAGCCCACAGCTTATCACGTATACAATGCTCAGGTACTATATAATATGTATAAACCTCATTTTAATATATTTATATTCATTTATTCTACTATCCTATTTCAAACCAAATTCCAAACCTTCTAAGTCTTTTCCTGGTTTTGGGATAGTAATAAAACCATCACCTATCGATATACCTTTAGCACTGAGTATATAGCCAGAGGTAATCACTCGGCCAGGTAAGCAGCACCTCATCATACCACACCACTGTGACCAGTTTGAAAGAGGTAATACCTATAATAAAATACCTTTAAAAACTAAATATATACAATAGAGTCACCACAACAATCCAGAGGTGCATATAAAAGCCCTTAAAGGCTTTCACGATCCATCTACGTAATAAACTAGAAATCTGAATATTCGCTAAATATACTCTATATAACTAATAGGTGATAGACACCAATTTAACTATCTCTAAGCCGCTAAAGAATACGTGGGAATTAATTTGGAAACTAGCATTAATGTGGAGTGAAGGGATACAATATTTTATTTAACAATAACTCATACTAGGTAAAATATGACTCGATCACCTTAAAACCTAACATACACCTAATTCGAGAGATCTACTCCAATACCTACTTAATAATCAGTAGGGGTATGAATACAACCGAATATTTATAGAGGGATGATAAGATCTATGACGTACTTAAGTGTTCGCACACTTAAGAAAGTGCAATATGTAAACAAGTAAGGGGGCTGAGGTTAACTCTAACTCATGTAGGTGAAAGCTATCCATAAGCACCTATATATATATAACACACTCCTCATTACGACCTCACCCATTAACCTTTATATAACATTATAGGGGTTAATGAACTAATCCAAGTATTAAGATTGTTATTTATATAGCGTAGGTTACGCTTACTATTAAGTAAATGCTAGTAAAACCAGCTGTAGCTTAATTTATTGGATATCAGTCACAGAAAGATTGCCAGCAATTTATTACAAGCTCAACGCGAATATTTTGGTGCACATACTTACGAAAGACTTGACCAACCTCGTAAAATTCTACCATACCAATTGGACGGGACGTTGGCGGCGATACAGCATCTTCAAATAATGTATTAAGTACAACCAGTAATCAACATAGAATATAGACGTATTTAAAAAGCGTTTTAGGGAAATTAATATACGACCTTCGAGGTGAACCAAATGAAACAATCTAGAATGGTTACTATACAGATCACTAAAAGCCTTCTAGTACCATAAACACCCCACCTTTTGGGTGGTAAAAAACCCCTAGATAGGTTTATAAAAGCCATAGAAACGGTCTTCAGACCTTTACTAAGTAGATGAGTCTTCAAACACGTTATATTATCTTAAAAACCCTTATATTGACGTATATACAATAGTCGCCCAAAACATATAAATGGTACAGTAGATGTTTCAATGGGCAAGCCGTGGCAAAATACACCATTTTCCATCAACAGCATTGCTATGTTGACATTATATTGTCAAACATTTGGCTGCTAGTTGAGTATTACTAACCTACCTAATACTACTGAGTGAATTATTATAGAGTAGGGACTCACGGATCAAAAATAAAATATAATATTAATACAATATCAAATTTATTAATTATTTAACTAGCAAGGTCTCTACAAACTTTATTAAATTATCTTTATTTAATTTAAACTCACTGAAATAATTTTCATAAAGCTTACTATATTTATATATATATATTTTTAAGCTTATAAGTGTGAAAACACAATATGATATATATATATTAAATATTATTAATATATTAATATATAATATTAATATATTAATAAAATATAATATATATATATATATAATATATATAAATAATCTAATGAATATTATATATTAACTTTTGCTATAATATCTTAGAAACAAAATATATTATGTAAATAAATCTGTAAAAGCTAATAATATATATTATATATATATAATATTATATATATATATTAATATATATAATATAATATATTAATATAATATTAATATAATATTAATATTATTATAAGATTTATATATCACTTTTCACTTTTTTACTTTTATTTGATTATATTAAAATTAATAATATACTCAATTTGATATCTCTAGCATTATTATAACTACAGTATATTACCCCTAATTTAAAATTAATTTATTATACACATTATTTTTATAATTGATTCTATGTATCCTGGATCAATCGCTTATAAAAATAAGCATATATATATATTATAATATATATAATAGTAATAAAATATATAATATATATATATATAATATAAATAATATATATATATATTATATAATATATTATATATATTAATATTAATATATATAATATAATATATATATAATTTATATATATATATATTTTATATATATATATATATATATATATATTATATAATATATTATATATATATATATATATATATATATATATACTATGTATACGATCCTCACCGGTAGAGTACTCACGAGATAACTCCACCGACTCTAATTATGTTCTTGTTATATATCACGAGGTATTCGTTAGTAAAAAAATAAAAAATCACATTTGAGCTACACCTTTCTCATGACAATACTCGGGTAAGTAAGCACGCATCTTATGGTGATATTATTAATAAAACTGAGAGTAAATTATTTTCAACAATTTTTTATACATTTTAATTTTTTTTAAATAAATAAGCGTTTAATTTTTTAAATTTTTTTTTATATATTTATCCGGGGTAATAAAAATGTACTATCCTGTATTAATTAAAATGATATTTATTTATTATCACGATATTTAATATTTAATCATATATTATAATATTATTAATTAATATATATATCATATATACTAATAAATATCTATATACTATAGTAATATATATATATATTATATATATATATAATTAATATATATATATATATATATATAATATATTATTAATTAATATAATATATATTATATAGTGTTTAAGCTTATATTATCTAGTTTGATAATCATTGCATCTTCTCCTTTTGTCTATATGATGTGGATAACGTTAAAGCTTATAATTTCTTTGAAAAGGTAAAGGACAAATAGTACACTCTCGTTAAATATACAACGTATGAGTAACTATTTTCCCACTAGATTATAGAGAAAACTGGAGAAAAGAGATTTGAAACGATAATTATTCGATTAACGAGTTAAATAACCCGATTTTTTGGTAATATAAGTAAATTAACCAAGGAGGAAAAATAGTCAAAAAAATGGGGGAAGAATAAGACGAATTTTGTCTAAGTAGAAGCTGATGCACAATTTAACAGGACAAACATGATGAGGTGATTTCTATATCTTGACGAATGTGATTCGATTTTTTTTTATTTAAACATTTTTTTTAAAAAATGATATACGTGTTTTTCCTTTATAAGATCGGTAATGTAATAGAATAAATTCATTATTTATTGATGGAAGATATAAACCTACAGTTAAATTATACTTAATTTAAGTAAAAATATAAGAAGAAAAAATTAAGATTAATATTAACTAATCGCTTCTACGCCGTATTTCTTGTAATACTATGTTAAATAATTTAAATAGCCCTTAATAATTTAAAAGGTTATATGAGAAAACGAGGTTTTTAACTCTCTCCTATCTACTTCTATCTATCCTCTATTATATATATATATATATTCTCTCTATCTCTCTTATATATATTCTACTATTATATATATCTCTCATCTATATTTCCATCTACATATATTCTCTTCGATCTCTCTTTATACTCTCTCTCTGTCTCTCTTTCTGTGGTTTTCCTATATGTTCATTTTTCTATATTCCTTAATCTTATAGTTAGTTTCTCTATATTCATTCTCTCTATATCTCTGTACTCTCTCTATTCATCTCTATCTACTCTATCTCTCTTATATCTATCATACACATCATTTAATCGGCATCCTTCCGTTCAAACCAACACTCCCAAGTTACACACGAACTATGTGATACTTCTTCTACGACCACCATTTAATCGATCATTTACAGGTACAGAAATGTATCAGACCCGTTATCAAGTTGAATCTGCTGTTCTCACAGGTCTCAGCAGTACATAAAATTTTTCCACATTTGCATTCAACACTTATTGTTATTTATCAATTCTACTCTTATTCTAATTCACTTAACCCTAGCTTAATCTTATCATCACGTTTTCAGGAACTAATCACTCTTTCTTTACGCGTACTTCCAACAAGATGTATTCTCCTGCTTTTACTGCTATCTCCATCTTAATCAGTTCCTCAAGATACTATATATACGGATACATGGGAAACGCTGGCCTGTGTATATATATATATATATATTACTTATCTCTATCTATAATCTATATATCTATCTATATATATATATATCGTATCTCTTCTAGATCTCAACGGTTTGTGCTCTCGTCATCGTCTCCTCTCTCACGATCTCTCTCTCTCCTCACATCTCTCCGTCGTGTCGTTCTACCGCTCGATCTTCACCGTCGTCTCCCCCTCCTCTCCTCTCGTGCTCCCTCATCCTTTCCCTATCTCTCGTCGTCATATCTCTGGGTACAAAATCATCCTCCTCTCCTATCTCTCGCCTCTCCGCCCTCGCTCTCCTCACTGCCTCCCCCTCTCACTTCTCTCCGCGAGTCTCTCTCTCCGCTCCCTCGTCTTCTCTCTGTAATTTGGAACTACATGAGCCATTTTAATTTTTGGAAATATTTAGAGATTATCAAGTCATGCAAATTGGAAAAATAATCATATATAGCAATAAGACATTT
>JABUQX010091328.1:0-2500 GCA_015478945.1 Trachelipus rathkii | reverse complement strand
CTCAAATTCTATTAATGTAAAGAACAAAGTAATTTAAAACGCACTAAGAGAATTTTTTTTTAGATTAAAATTTTTTTTTAAAAAATAAATTACGAAGTTTACTTTTCGAGACTTTAACTCAGTCTCCTCCTTAGAACTAACAATGAAAATAAATTTAATCATAACGAAAAATTAATACAACTAAAAATAAAAAGAGTAAAATTTTTAGTAAAAGCAAAGAACAAAAGGCGTCAAAAAATTGATTCACTTTCTATTAAGTATCTATTTAGATATTAGTTTTTTCCCCAGATAAGTATCTTCATTGTAATTTGAATCAAAATTTAAAAAAATCCCTCAATATATTGGAAATTACACTTAAGTTAAGAAATGAAAAAAGATTTGCAGTTAATTGGATTCTAGTTTGTTATCTGGTAGAATTTTAAATAAAAAAGTTTTGAGCCTTCCCAGATCGTTTACGATATGATCATTTTGAGGATGTATATTGACCTAAAATGGCATACTACTGCCGTCTTCCCTCTATATCTTACTTTTCACCTTTATATTAAATAAATATATCTCATCCTTTGTGTAGGTCCTGAAAGTTAAAAAGTCTTTAATTACACTCCACAATATAAGAGTTTCTAACATGAGAAAATCAAGAGAATTTTTTAGATTAATGAAACTGCCACGCCCGCCACTTGCCAATTTAGAAGTATTATTTTTAATTAAAATATTTGTGAAAGAGTATCAGGAAAATTACTAAAATACAAAATTTTTATTATCAAATCAACCGATTAAGTGCAATAAAAACACTTAGAATATCAAAAAAATTTGAGATGAGAAAAAGGGTATAGAATCAGATTTTAAATTAATTTACTCATGATTATGTAGGGATTGTGTTTCACTCACCTCAAAAACTAGTATGTAAGCATGTTTTTATGACATTTTACGCGATAAAAGTTTAAAAAATGAGGATAGGCTAATTTTTGTTGAAATAGTTGCGAAAAAGATATAAGTCACATTTCTTGTTATACAGATAATTCACGGATGCAACAGGAGGTTTGAAAGATCTTAAAAAACATATTAACAAAATAATAGTATTTTAATGTAAAGAGGATGCGCGAGGAAAATGTAGTTATATTAGGTATACAGATATGTGTGGGTGAGACTGATAAAACTATTAGAGTATTGAATATAAAGCAGTTACTAGCGTCGTTACTATGTTAATTTTTATTTGAGAGCACGAATTAGATCATACAAAAATTTAAGAGTGAATATTGCAATCACCACCGATCGTGCTAATAATATCTTTTGTCTAGAGTCCTCACTAACTGTAATTAAAAAACTAATTAAGCGACGATAAGGTCGTGAGTTTATATACTAATATTAATTTTGTAATATACAATAAGCTCGATTCTAAATCGTGAAGAGAGTGTAGGCGTACTCACTGGCTTAGACTGTCGTCGAGTACCAATATAACATATAGTCTTTTATGCCAGGAAGTTATTGTGCTATGAAAGATATATATGTAGAGGTACATATCGGAAGAGCGTAGTCTGTAGGTTTAATCGAGAAAGTATATATAAGTTCCATATGTGAGCTGAGGATATTTTTTCATAAATTTTATTAGCCTGTCTCTCTTAACTTACTTACCAGCGCCATCAACTCCTGCTACGTCTCTCCAAATATTTCTGTCGGATAAAAATTATTTGAAAAGTAAATCTACATTTTGGGTCACCTCAACAAATATTTGTAAACTCAATTAAGTAAATTGTGGATTACTGTAGACCATAGGGACCATCCATGTACACTGTCAACCAAAAAATTGGACAAAAATTTCCAAAAGTTGTGGAATGGAAATTGGTAACAGACTAGTAACAGTCAAAACTAGTTAACAATGATATAAAAGGACAGATGAATCTGCCTTAGGCTTTTGTCTTATAAAGTCTCCTCGAGCATTGTTTCTTTATGTTCTGCGGAAGTCTACTGGCCTACACTAAGGGAGCGACCCGGAGAAAATTGTCATTTTCTTTTTTACAAGATTGTTTAAAAGAGAAAGTTATTCCAAATTCCTTTAAAATAAAAGGTTATGTTAATTTTAATTCCGAGCCTTTTCCAAAAATATACTCCATTTTAATTAAGAATCGTATAACAGTTATTAAGAAGGAATGTGATCATTTATTCTCAATTTGTAGAGTTCACTATAATCTAACTTCAGACACTATTTTACCAACTGAGTGTTTTCTTTTTATAAGAGGAATTTCTCTCTTATAAATCAGATATTAGACAGTGCGTATCTAATTTCTTAACTACGTCACGACCTCAATTATTTACTAAACAGAATAATTTATCAACACTATGTTATAATAATATATCATCCACTATGGTGCATAAGTTTATATCATAATGTAATTCGATATTTAAATATTTATACCAATCTTTTATCTGAATTATTCACAATCATAAATGTCTTTTGAGAATAACCCAAATATATACTAGGTATATTGACTTGGTTTCTCAA
>JABUQX010091327.1:37500-51511 GCA_015478945.1 Trachelipus rathkii | reverse complement strand
TCACACCTTTTTTAAAATTATCTAAACTAAGTTTAACTAATTTAATTCCATTTATATTATTTTAACAACTTTTCTAACAATACATTTCTTTTATATAAATTTCATTTAGTCTTCAATTCATAGCGTCTGAAGGAGGATCTAGTAAAGATCGAAAGCTTACGCTCCTACTATCCTGAAGACCACTTATATTATGTTAATAACAATATTAACTTTATCTTACTTGCATTCTTATTAATATTCTAGCCATTTATTTAATATATAATATATATATTATATAATTATATATTAATATATATAATATAATAATATATATTATATATATATATATAACATAATATATTTAATATATATATATATATATATATATAAGTTGTGAGGGTACGATTCGTCGCTACTCTCCTTGAAATCGACCCGTGGAAGGACTTTCCACTTTTCGCGTAGATAAATCTACCGTGTAGGTTTATCGTTCGCCTAAAATTTGAAGGCGCCTATGCGGTGACATAAACCTCATCATAGACGAGGCTACGTATCCATGCACCCCCCGAGGGGGGTGATAGCCTCTTAAAAATAGGAAATGTTTGTAGAAGGTTAATTTGGAGAAGGATTCGAGGCCGGAGCCGGAGCCGGATCTGGAGAGTCGGATCCGGCTTCGGATTCCGGAGTTGGCACAGTGCTGCTCCGGGTGCGGTCCGAGTAGTAAATATTTGCTAAATAATTACAAGTATTTTGTATCCTTATTATATGTTATCGAACCCGTAGAACTCGAATATGATGGTTATAAATTCGTAATGGGTGTCTGAGTAGAAATAACGGAATGCATAAGAGAAGTGAAGAAAGGAGTCGGAGTCGCAGTCAGAAGAGAGTCGGAGTTCAGAGGAGTCGAATTTGCAAACGCACCGTGGCTAGCTCCGGGGCCGTGCCGAGGATAGAAAACATTCGTATAACAACAATGTTGGTGCCCTTATATATGTTATCGGATCTGTAGATCTCGAGTAGAATGGTTTCAGAACCTTCAAGGGAAAAAAAATAAAAAAAAATAAAAAAAAAAATTTAAAATTGCGTTTTAACACCATCTAAAACAGTAAATCAGTTAAATCAAACAACACACCCATACGCCTCCCCACCCCACCGTGATCTATTGATCTATTGATCGATTGATTCAAGTCAGTATTTTGATAAACAAACAAAACTGATTTTTTTTTATGTTTATAAACGTAAAAAAAATTACATTTTTACACACCAAAAGCATAAATCAGTAACCAGTAAATCAAACCACCCAATTCTACTTTCCACCCCATCCTTGATCTATTGATCTATTGATTCAGTTGATTCAAGTCATATTTTGATTTATAGCATAACACAAAAACTTTTTCTTGTATTGTGCCTTATATCTTAAAAAATTAACTTTAATACACACCCTAAAAAACAGTAATCAACCACCCACTTCCCCTCCACCACCCCATTCAATGATCTATTGTCTATTGATCTATTGATTCAAGTCATATTTTGTATAACATACAATTTTTTTTATTCTTTTTATGTTTATAACTTAAAAAGTTAGCGTTTATACACACCTTAAAACAGAAATCAGTAAATCAGTAATCAAAACCACCACTCCCCACTTCCATCCATTTTCTATAATCTCTTATTTAGACATATGAGATATAAGTTACAAATTAACATTGACAATTAATTATTTTGTTTAATTTATTTTCCAAAAATTTTTATTCTTTTTTAGGTTATAACGTAAAAAATTTGAGTTTTTACATACCCTAAAATCAGTAAATCAGTAAATCAGTAAATCAAACCAGTCTTTCTTCTACCCTCCTCCAATCCTCCCACCTTCCAATGGTCTATTGATCTATTGTTTCAAGTCACATTTCGAGTGTCATTTTGGAAAACATAAACATAAAAAAACAAGTTCTTTATACACCGATCAACGAATATATTGCTAACGAACAAAGTTCCACATTAATAAACTAACATGCTCACCTAAACTAGAAGATAATGTAAAACAACAAACCTAAAGCACCTTAAGCCCGAATACACAGCTACCGTTAAACAAAATTCCATACTTAAAAACAGTAAAGTAACTAACTTAGCATAAAAAACGTAACCTATTCACACTTTGGGAATGCATACCTTTAACATATCAATGTTAAATTTACATTAAAATGGTAATATTTAACAAAAAATTTATCGCATAACCTTATCTAATTATCATATTGATCAACGATAAATGCTAACGTAACAAAGTTTTCCACATTAATAAAGCTTACTATAGCTTCACCTGAACTAAGAATATAATGCACAACGACAAAACCTAACACACCTTAAGAACGATAATTGCTAACATAACAAAGTTCGATACTTAGCAACAGTAAAGCTACTACAAAGCATTATGCGGGGGCCAAAAGGGTTCCCCTCCCCAACCCTTTTTCCCCCTCACCCTTCCCCCCCCCCTCCCTTTCCCCCCCCCCCTTTACTTTGCCAGCTATCTCTAACAAATCGATGTTAATTTTACTTAAACATGGGTAATATTTAAAAATATTATCATAAACCTTGTCTAATAACTTCAGCAAACGTATATGCTAACGTAAAAAAGTTTTTACATTAACATAGTATTTTTAAAAAAAAATATCAAAAAAATCACTAACTATCATAACTCCCAACGAATAATTGCCAAACATAACAAAGTTTTATCCAAACATAACAAAAAATAAGTCTTTTGATAAAATATCATAGTAAGCGTAATAGTTTATGATCCTAAAAGGCAGATAAATCAGTAAAATCTTTGTAAATCAAACCACCCGCCCCCTCCTTTCCCTCCCTTCTCCCCCATTCCCTTCTACCCCTCATGAGTCTATTGCTCTATGATATATATTGATTCAGTCACATTTCAAAGTTATCATTCGATAAACATAACATAAAAAATTAAGTTCTTATATTAGCTAACCAACGTATATGCAACAACAAGTTTTTCACGTCAAATAAAGCGATAAGCAATAATCTGAACTAAGAATATTATAGGTACAACGACAAACCTAACATACCTTACGCTCGAATAAACAGCCAACATTAACAAAGTTCCAAACTTAACAACAGTAAAGTAACTAACGTTGCATACAGAACGTAACCTATTCACATATCTATAACATATCGTTGTTATTTTTACCTTAACATAGTAAATATTTAGCAAAAATTTATCATAACCTTAACCTAATTTTCATACAGACCAACGAATATATGCATAAGGTAACAAAGATTTCACATCGATAAAGCTAACATATCTTAACCTGACTAAGAATATAATGTACAAGACAACTTAACATACCCACGTATGAATAATCTGATAACATTCACAAAGTTCCCTACTTATCCAAAGTAAATTTCTAACATGGAACATACAAACTTCAATGTATCCCACTTTTAAAAAACATATCAGCAACGGCTAAAGCAGAATTATCTAACAAAATCCCTTAACAAAGTGACCAATCTATCAAAGATACCAGCATCTTGAACTTTGAATTGAAAAAAATAAGACTGTCCAATCAGTTCACTCGTTTCGAGTATAACATTATTTGAACTATGAATAAACGTAGATTAGCAAAATTCTCAGGTAAACCTAACATTACTCAGCAAAAATTTAACCTAAGCCCACGTTTCTAACACGTCATCACCAGTTAGCACAGTAATATTTTACGAAACTTATCATTTCAATGGTAATTTCACATTGTTATAGTAATATTTAACAAAACGTACTTAACAGAAATTAAACATAGCCTAACATATCTAACACTTACAATGGGTGAACACTACAATAGATACTAACATTTGGAATTACGAATGAGACATTAACATTTGGATCTATGAATAAGTTCTCAAACCACCCCTCATTACACAAAAAACTCAACTTATCCCTGCTTTTCAATCATATCATCAGCAACTAAAGCAGTATTATCTAACAAAAATTTCCTTAACAAAGGTCCAACTATCATTAGATACCAGCATTCTTGAACTATGAATGATTACTACATTCATCAAAGTGTCTTGCATATTCAAATAGATAGATATATGCATTTAATCATTCAGAGTTGTAACGGGCCCCTATCTGCTTTGGCTTGGCCTCCCTTAAGCTTAGCTTCGATAACCATCCTGTATCATATTAAATGAGTAAGAAGGGGCTTCTTTTAAGCTGAGGAAAAAATTGCTAGTTGCGGCGGCAACTTCTATATGCTGATAGAGCACGTCCCAGTTAGAAGCGCACTGAAATAGAGAGGCCATAAACTGCGATCCCAATTAGAAGATGTCGCATAGCTCTCAAAACGTTGAATGTAAGCGTCCATTTCATCCCTTGATTCAACGAACGGGGCCATATTCGGTACCTTAACGTTGGTTGATGAGGATACATTGTTTGAATGGACGGAAGATTGAGACTGATTGGACAGTCGTATGCGTTCTAATTCGAAGTTCCGCGTACGTTCGGCTTCTTCGATTTGTTTATCTAGTAACGCAGCTTTCCTAACGTCTTCCTCTTTCTTGAGTTGAGCATTTCTTTCAGCTCTTTCTAATTCAGCAGCCTTCTCTTCTTTATAAGCTTTCTCTCTTTCTTTAATAAATTCGACAGACTCTTTGCCTTTTAGGCCTAAATCTTTAGCCATCTGACACCAGGATTGATAGTCCATTATTATTGTCGACAAAAGGGAGAAGAGACCGTGAAGAATGAAAGAGAGGTGAGTACCTAAGTTCAGTAAGTGTAATGAAGAAATAATGTCGAAACTATATTCCTTCTCGGACAGGCCACCCAAAAACGTGTCGAGATATTTATTGAAGGGGACAGGTGGGTTCAGTTTCTGTAAATATATTCTAAAGCCTAGGGGATATATTATTAAAATTTATATTGCTTACTGAATATTAGGTTCAAGCTTCAATGAGAATTATCTACTGATTCTGGAAGCTGTACAGGTTTGTAAAATAATCAAGATAAAACTGGAGTTTTACTGCGTAAACAATTTGATAAAAAGATATGCCAATAACAAGTTCGAAGAACGAAAAAGCCATTAACATAAAATTTCCTCCTTTAAATACAATTCTGGAGTATCAAACATATAAATAAATTATAAAATCAAAATGTCTTTTCTTAGACTTGATAAGTGTAAAATTAATTCCTATCTTAATATATTACATGCTATCAAGTCATTTTATCACTATTCATCTAAAATAAATAAATTCTCTTATATTAAATAAAATTATGCGTATTATAAAATAATCTAACATTATCCAAAATCAAAACGAAATCACTAACGATAATTTCCATAATTATAAATTTTGACTGGCGGATCACATTATCATCAAAATTATAGCCTTCACAAATTATAAGCAAAGATATATCATAACATTTATTTATTATTATATTTATTATTATTATTATTATTATATTATTATTATGGATTATTATATTATTATTATTAATATTATTATTATTATATTCATTATTATTTATTAATTATTTTTATTATTAGTATTATTATTATATTATTATTATTATTATTATATATTATATTATTATTATAGTATTATTATTATTATTATTGATATTATTATTATTATATATTATTATATTATTATTATTATTATATTATTATTATTATATTATATTATATTATTATTATTATTATATTATTATTATATTATTATTATTATTATTATTATTATTATTATTATTATTATTATTATTATTATTATTATTATTATTATTATTATTATTATTATTATTATTATTATTATTATTATTATTATTATCATTATCATTATATTATCATTACATTATCATTATCAATTATCATTATCATTATCGATATCATTATCATTATCATTATCATTATCATTTATTATTATATATTCTTTTCTAGTAGTAGTAGTAGTAGAGTAGTAGTAGTAGTAGTAGTAATAGTTGAGTAGTAATTATTTTAATAATCATAAACAAAGTTTAAAACGTAAGCTAACATAGGATCACCTAAACTAAGAACATTAACATACCTTACGTAACGAATAACAGTCAACATTAAACAAATTACACTGCAGTTAATATCAGTAAAAGTAACTACCACAGATCACAAAGCGTAACCTCACCCCTTATAACTCTACAAAGAACTAACCTATCATATACCAAGTTTTGATGCTATATGACACATTCATTTAGGCTTTACCACTGTTAGGCGTATCATTAGGATACTCTATGTTGTACAAAAGCTTCACGAATGTGCTCACTCATCAACATAAATCTCAATCTTTACTACACATACCGAACAATTTTTAGCGACGAGCCCCATTTACTTGGAGCGCTCACCCCCCAGAGAGGATGCATTAAGACCCATCCGGGGTACCCCGAAGAGGAATGTAACTGGTAAAGGAAAACAGCCCAAAAGGGCTGTTACCTTTAAGTTAACCGCTTACACCCACTCGGGGTAACCCCTATATTTGGTTTCATGATCATCTGAGGGTGATCGTCCAAGTAGTTGGGGCTCGTTGCGATTGAAAATTGTTTCAGTTATGATAGTAAATATTTGGAATATTTGATGAATGTGAGCGCATTCGTGAAAAGTTTTGTATAAACATGAAAGTATCCCTATATGAAACCTAACTTGTAAGGCCTAACTGGAAACATCTGTCATTATAGTATCAAACCTTGGTACAGTAGATAGTTAAATTTTCTGTAGCGGTGTTAAGATAGTTTAGGTACGCTTTTTGTGATGCTGTTAGTTACTACACAATTATCAGTGCTGTACTTTTGTTTAATAATGTTGACTTCTTTATTCGTACGTAGGTATTTAAGTATTGTTAGTTTTAGGTGATATTAAGTTAGGCTTTACGTTATTAAAACCTTTTTATGGATTATTTACTTACTACTACTACTACTACTACTACTACTACTTACTTACTCTACTTCTCTACTACTACTACTACTTACTACTGCTATTACTACTACTTTTACCTAATAATTAGTAATGCAAAGCTGTACAGGTTGCCAAATTGCCTCTATATTATGCCTGTGGCCAAACCTAACCAGTTTGTTCTATTAGGTAAAGCTTGAGATTGTTATACTTTGTTAAAGTCAGCAATATTTATCACCGCTCTATGGTATGTCAGGATATGTTATGTATTTTATTTTTACTTCAAGGAAATATTTATGTTAGCGGTTTATTCGTTTCTTGATGATCGATAGGGTGTTTATTTTATTTTTGATGTTGACGAAATTTTGTGCTAACCCTGGCAACGTTTATTCAAGCTTCAAAATGATGTATCATTGTTCTATTGATAGCCAAGATACTTTGAATGAATTTTATCGGGTATGCAATCAAGTTTCAAAAATGCTGTATCTTTGATAGTTGGACACTTCTTAAAGGAATATTGTTAAATAATACTGCTTTAAGCTGCGATGATATGACGTTGAAAAGCAGGATAGTTGAGTCCGCTGGTGAATGATGAGGTACGTTGAGAACTTTATTCGTAGAGCAATGTTAATGTCTTATTCGTAGTTCAAAATGTTAGTACTATTTGTAGATGTTCACACATTGTCAGAGTGTTAGATAGTTTAGGTTATGTTTTAATTTTGTAGTTTTTGTTAAATTTCTATCACACAATTGTGAAAAACATTGGATTTGTTAGAGAAGATGAATAATTAACAGTTTGCGTAAGATAGTGTACTGTGTTAAACTGTATATGTTAGAAACGTGGCTTTAGGTTAAGTTATTGCTGAGTAATGTTAATTGCCCGAGAATTTGCTAACGTCTACGTTTTATTCATAGTTCAAAAAATGTTATTATTGATATGCAGTGAACACTTTGATGAAGGTAGACGTTAGCAAAATTTTCTCGTGGCCGCAAAGCCAAATTACTCAGCAAAAAAACTGTACCGTAAGCCCACACGTTCTTAACACAATTTTTTTTCCATCCCACCAGTACACAGTTTAATAAATCTTACGAAAGCCTTATCATTTCTCTAACAAATTAATGTTAATTTTTCCATTTGAATAGTACACTTAACAAAACGTAACAAAAAATTAAACATAAACCTAACATATCTAACACGTACAATTGTAATCAACAATAGATACTAAACCATTTTGAAACACACGAAATAAGACATTAACATTGGGGATACTACGAATAAGTTCTCTCGAACCTACCCATCATTACACAGCACAACTCAACCTATTCCCTGCTTTTCACTCAGTATCAATCAGCAGCTAAAGGCAGTTATATTAACATTATTCCTTAACAAAGTGTTCCAAAACTATCAAAGATACAGCATTTTGAACTAATTGGAATTGATACTACATTTCATCAAAGAGTATTTGCATAATCAAATAGCACATGAACTTTGAACTATCAAAAAATTTAACCTGTTCTTTTGCCAAAATTCTCTGTCAAACATCATAAATAAACCTCCTATCGATCATTAGCAGATCAACGAAATAAACGCTAACATAATTATATTTCTCATGAAGCTAAAAACATAAAATTTACCAACATACCTCTGACATACCATAAGCGTGAATAAATTGCTGACTTTAAACAAGTATAACAATCTCAAGGCTTTACTATAGACAAAACTGGTATAGTTTGCCAACAGCGCGATTCATATAGAGGCGCATTTGGCAACACTGTAAGCTTTCAATTACTATTAATTAGTAGATAGTAGTAAATTAGCAAGTAGTAGTAGTAGTGTGAGTATAAGTAAGTTAAGTAGCTCCATCCAATATTCCTAGTAGTTTATTAGTAGTAGTACTTAATATTCATAACAAAGTTTTGTGGAGCAGCATAGCTTCCTAGAAGTGTCCTAAATTGTGAAGAATTTGTAGCATGCTTTTGTACGAATAAAACCAGTCAACATAACAAAGCCTACACTGAATTAATGTCAGTAAAGTAACTTACCACAGCATCACCAAAGCCGTAACCTACTAACTTACACCGCTACAAAAATTTAACATCGATACTTACCAAGTTTTGATACTATAAAGACACAGAGGTTCAGTTAGGAGCTTACAGTGGTTAGGCTTATCATGAGGGATACTTTCATGTTTATACAAAAGCTTTCACGAATGCGCTCACTCATCAACATAATCTCAATATTTACTATACATAACCGAACAATTTTCATCGACGAGCCCCACTACTTGGAGATCACCCTCAGAAGATGCATGAAAACCATATCGGGTACCCCGAGTGGGTTGTAAGCGGTACTTAAAGGTACAGCCCTTGGGCTGTTTCCTTTACCAGTACATGCCTCTTCGGCGCGACCCCGAGAGGGTTCTTAAATGCATCTCTCTGGGGAGTGAGCTTCCAGTAATGGGGCTCGTCGCTAAAAATTGTTCGGATGTTGTAGTAAAGATTGAGATCATGTTGTGAGTGAGACATTCCGTGGAAAGCTTTGTCAAACATAAGAGTATCCCTAAGATAAGCCTACATGTAAGCTTAACTGAAAACATGTGTCATATAGCCCATTCAAACCTTGGAAGTATGATAGTTAGTTTCTCTGATAGAGTCTATAAGGAGTAGGTTTACGCTGTGTGATGCTGTGGTAGTTAACTTTACTGATATTACTCAGCTGGTACTTGTTATGTTGACTGTTTATTCGGTACGTGTATGTTATTTGCCTTAGTAGGTGATCCTAGTTAGCCTTTACGTTATTTTTAAAACTTTGTTATGATTATTAAATTACTTACTTACTTACTTATTACTACTACTACTACTACACTACTACTACTACTAATTAATATAATAATAATAATAATAATAATAATGATAATGAATAATGGTGCTATTCTTGTTACGAAATTAATGATAATGATAATGATAATGATAATGATAATGATAATGATAATGATAATGATAATAATAATAATAATAATAATTAATAATAATAATAATATAATAATAATAATAATAATTAATAATAATAATAATAATAATAATAATATAATAATAATAATAATAATAATAATAATTAATTAATAATATAATAATATTAATAATAAATAATAATAATAATAATAATAATAAATATAATAATAATAATAATATAATAATAATAATAATAATAATAATATAATAAAATATAATCAAAATAAAATCTTGTAAACCAATAATAAGAATAATATAATAATTAATGAATAATATAATAATATACAATTATTTAATAATAATAATAATAATAATAATAATAATAATAATAATAATAATAATAATAATAATAATAATAATAATAATAATAATAATAATAATAATAATAATAATAATAATAATAATAATAATAATAAAAATAACGTCATGTCATATCTTTGCCTATACATTGTGAAGGCTATAATTTTGATGATAATGAGATCCGCCAGTCAAAATTTATAATTATGGAAATTATCGTTAGCGATTTCGTTTTGATTTTGGATAATGTTAGATTATTTTTATAATACGTATAATTTTATTTAATATAAGAGAATTTATTTATTTTAGATGAATAGTGATAAAATGACTTGATAGCATGTAATATATTAAGATAGAAATTAATTTTACACTTATCAAGTCTAAGAAAAGACATTTTGATTTTATAATTTACTTATATGTTTGATACTCCAGAATTGTATTTAAAGGAGGAAATTTTATGTTAATGGCTTTTTCGTTCTTCGAACTTGTTATTGGCATATCTTTCTATCAAATTGTTTACGCAGTAAAACTCCAGTTTTATCTTGATTATTTCTGCAAACCTGTACAGCTTCCAGATCAGTAGATAAATTCTCATTGAAGCTTGAACCTAATATTCAGTAAGCAATATAAGTTTTAATAATTTAACCCCTAGACTACAGAAGATATTTACAGAAACTGAACCCACGTGTCCTCATCGATAAATATCACGACACGTTTTTGGGTGGCCTGTCCGAGAAGGAATATAGTTTCGACATTATTTCTTCATTACACTTACTGAACTTAGGTACTCACCTCTCTTTCATTCTTCACGGTCTTTTCTCCCTTTTTGTCGACAATAATAATGGACTAACAATCCTGGTGTCAGATGGCTAAAGAATTAGGCCTAAAAGGCAAAGAGTCTGTCGAATTTATTAAAGAAAGAGAGAAAGCTTATAAAGAAGAGAAGGCTGCTGAATTAGAAAGAGCTGAAAGAAATGCTCAACTCAAGAAAGAGGAAGACGTTAGGAAAGCTGCGTTACTAGATAAACAAATCGAAGAAGCCGAACGTACGCGGAACTTCGAATTAGAACGCATACGACTGTCCAATCAGTCTCAATCTTCCGTCCATTCAAACAATGTATCCTCATCGACCAACGTTAAGGTACCGAATATGGCCCCGTTCGTTGAATCAAGGGATGAAATGGACGCTTACATTCAACGTTTCGAGAGTTATGCGACATCTTCTAATTGGGATCGCAGTTTATGGCCTCTCTATTTCAGTGCACTTCTAACTGGACGTGCTCTGTCAGTATATAGCAAGTTGCCTCCCAACTTAGCAAATTATTTTCCTCGCTTAAAAGAAGCCCTTCTTACTCAATTTAATATGACTGAGGATGGTTATCGGGCTAAGTTTAAGGAAGCCAAGCCTAAAGCAGATGAGGGCCCGTTACAACTCCTGAATCGGATTAAATCATATCTATCAAGGTGGAGCGAGCTCTCAAGTTTTAACCAAGATTATCAAGGTTTAACCGATCTCATGGTAGTTTGGACACTTTGTTGTAAGGGAATTTTGTTGTAGATAATACTCTTTAGTTGCTGATAAAATGATTGAAAGTAGGGATAAGTGAGTTTTGTTGTGTAATGAGGGATAGGTTGAGAACTTATTCATAGTTCCAAATGTTAATGTCTCATTCATAGTTCCAAATGTTAGTATCTATTGTAGTTGTTCACCCATTGTAAGTTTAGATATGCTTAGGCTATGTTTAATTTCTGATACGTTTTTGTTTAAATATTACGTATACAATTGAAATTACCCCATTGAAAATTGATAAGTTTTCCGTTAAAATATTACTGTGCAACTTGGTGATGACGGTTAGAAAACTTCGGGGCTTAGTAAATTTTTGCTGAGAAAATGTTAGGTTTACACTGAGAATTTCTGCTAATGTCTACGTTTATTCCATAGTTCAAAATAATGTTATATTTTATATGAGTGGACACTTTGTTGAAGGTTTTTTCATTCAAAAGTTCAAGATGCTGGATCTTTGATAGATTTGGTCACTTGTTAAGGAGTTTATTGGTTAGATAATCTGCTTTAGCCTTGCTGATATGTTTTTTAAAAAAGTGGGGATACATTAGTTTGTATTCCTGTTAGGAGAAACTTTACCTTTGATAAGTAGGAACTTTGTGAATGTTATCAGATTATTCATACGTGAGGTATGTTAGGTTTGTGTTGTACATTATATTCTTAGTTCAGGTTCTGATATGTTAGCTTTATCGATGTGAAAACTTTGTTACCTGTAGTCATATATTCGTTGGTCTGTTTGATAATAATGTAGGTTAAGGTTATGATAAATTTTTTCTAAATATTACTATGTTAAGGTAAAATAACAACATATGTTATAGATATTAATAGGTTTTACGTGCTGTATGCAACGGTTAGTATACTTACTGTTGTTAAGTTTTGGAACTTAGTTTAATGTTGGCTTTTTATCGAGCGTAAAGGTATGTTATGTTTGTCGTTGTACATTAATTCTTAGTCAGATATGCTATCTTTGCTTTATTGACGTTGAAACTGTGTTTTAGCATATATTCGTTGGTTAGTATATATAAGAATATTATTTTTAGTTTTGATTTTTCGAAATGCATACTGAAAATGTGAACCTGAATCAATAATCAAATAGAGCAATAGATCATGAAGGGTAGAAGGGGAAGGGAAAGGAGGGGCGGTGGTTTGATTATACAGATTTACTTGAAGTTTACTGCTTTAGATCAGTAAAACTATACGCTTTACATGATATTTTATTTCAAAGACCTTATTTTTTTGTTATTTTGGATAAAACTTTTTATGTTTGGCAATTATTCGTTGGGAGTTATGATAGTTAGGTTAAGGAGGGTTTTGAAATTTTTTTTTAATATTACTATGTTAATGTTAAAAACTTTGTTACGCGATTTAGCATAATTCGTTATTTGCTGTAAGGTAATTAGACAAAAGTTGATGATATATATCTGTTATATTACCAGTTAATGTAAAAGTAACATCGATATGTTAGAAGATATGCCCTTTGGGCAAAATATGAATATTTTTACGTTTTGGTATGCTATGTTAGTTACTGTTGTTAAGTATCAAACTTTGTTAATGTTAGGCAATTTATTCTTCCTTAAGCGTGTGTTAGGTTTGCGTTGTGCATTATTTCTTAGGTTCAGGTGTATGCTATGTTAAGCTTTTATTAATGTTCTGGAAAACTTTGTTACGTAGCATATATCGTTGAATCAATATGATTTCTAGAATTAATTATGAATAAATTTTTGTTAAATATTTACCATTTAATTGTAAAATTACATTGATTATGTTAAAGAATGCTTCCCAAATGTTGCGGAATAGGTTTACGTTTTTTATGCTAAGTTAGTTACTTTCTGTTTTTAAGGTATGGAATTTTGTTAATGTGCTTTGGTATTATTCGTGCTTTAGTGTGTAGGTTTGGGTTGTACATTATATCTTATAAGTTTAGGGTGATGCTATGTAGCTTATTAATGTGGAAACTTTGTTACGTTAGCATGATATTCGTTGATCGGTGGTATTAAAAGAACTTGTTTTGTTTTTATGTTATGTTTATCCAAAATGACACTTCGAAATGTGACTTGAAACAATAGATCAATAGACCATGGGAAGGTGGGAGGAGGAGAGGGTAGAGAAGACTGTTTTGATTTACTTGAATTTATGATTTACTTGATTTAAGAGTAAGTAAAACGCTAATTTTTTACGTTATAAAAAAATTAAAAAAGAATAAAAATTTTGGTAAATTTTTAATAAACCAAAATAAAATAAAAAT
>JABUQX010091327.1:22500-27500 GCA_015478945.1 Trachelipus rathkii | reverse complement strand
AACAATATATAGCACTGTATATATGTATATATGGATATGTATATGCCAGCCAGCCAGCCAGCCATGTGTAGCCAGCAACCATGTAGCAATATGCTGTAACAGCAACAACCAGTAGTAATAGCCAACGCCTTGTAATGGCCAGCACCCAGCCAGCATGCTCGCCTATGGCGCTGTAGCTGCCAGGCCAGCCAGCCAGCCCAGCAGCAACCTAGCCAGCGCTGTAACGCCAACCTTTGCTGCTACTTCTGCCATGCTAGCCAGCCTTAGCCAGCAGCCTTGGCCAGCCAGCAGTAACAACAACGCCAGCAACTAGCAGCAGCCAGCCAGCATAACCATGTATGTTGCTTAGCAACAATAACCAGCCAATGTATATAGCCAACAGCCAGCCTCCAGCAGCCAGCAACCAGCCTTAGCAGCAACCGCTCCATATGTAACGTAGCAGCAACAGCATGTAGTAGCCAACATAACCAGCCAGCCAATAACCATATGTATGGTCGGTTTTCTAAAGCTGACGTATGTAACACTTAGAGACCGGCAGCTCCTACGGTAAAACAAATTATATATATTTGGAATCAGCGGAAGATTTTAGGATGGGGTTTAACTTTTTTTTTTTTTTTTTTTTCTTATTCGTCAATATTTTCAATTTTTTATCTTTCCCATTTGGGGGCTCGAGCCGACGGGGACAGAGTCGTCACCAGGAGGCGAGACTACCCGACTCCTGCCATCTTTGCGTTTTACCCTATGGTATTCCTTTAGTTAAAGTAATACCAAAATGTTTAATTAAAAATATTGTATCTATCACTAAAAGGTAGATCATAGGGTAATGATCAAAGATGGACCTATTCGGTGTCTCTCCCGATGCTGAATATCATTAAATATTGTAAAAATTTTTTTTTTTAAATTTTCGACGAAAAAAAAAACTTAAAATTTTCCGCTCTCTAGTATATATATATATATATATATATATATATATATATATATATATATATATATATATATATATATATATATATATATATATATATATAACTCTGTATGTATAACAACTAATATTTAAGGCCTTCTACTATATATATATATATATATATATATATATAGCAACAGCAGCAATAATATATATATATATATATATGTTTATATATATATATATATATATATATATATGTAACCAATAACCTTATATATATATATGCTGTAACCTATGCTGCTGCTGCTATATATATATAATATCAATTTATTATTATCATGACGTCTCTGCAAACTTTATGTGCATATATCAAATTTAAAATAAAATATATTGCTTAAGCTTACTCATTTTCATAAGCCTACGGTGAAGCACAAAAAAAACAAAAAATATTTCTTTTTACATTTTGTTAAATATTATTTAAATTTTATTTGAAAATTCAAATAAAAAATTTCTCTTTTTTGTTTCGTAAATTCAGAATCTTAAAATGCATTTCCCAGGTTTACCAACTTTACGAAGCTTAAATTATTTTGCGCGTCGTGGTTTACTTAAGGTCTATATGGATAAATATATATATATATATATAAATTGGCTATTATTTTTTTTTATATATATATATATATATATATATATATATATATATATATATATCTATATATATATATATATAGAGAGTTTTTGTATAAATATTAGAATTAAAAAATAAGGCTTCTTGCTTAACATAAATAACACAATGTACTTTGAGACAGATAGATTAAGTAAATCACTCCATCGAGTCACAGCAACGTATCTGTTGGTCAGCTGGCTCAACCACTTTCTGTATCCGTGGCTTAACAACTTGATCGATTTAGCGATTGACAAACTCCACCACTTTGCACGTGGTCCATCAATTAACTAACTGTACTTCTTAATGGTACTTCCAACAGAGTTTGCTAATAAAGTCATTTTAAAAAGATAAGACGCAATACGTTACACACACACACAACCAACTGATGAGCAGTTAAATCTTTTAAAATATAAACAGACAATTTTTAATTGCGTCGTTAAAATAAATAACAAAATAGCTTTTGCAACAAGTAAGTTTTAGTTATATAATATTTATTTATACTAATAAATATTATATTAGCAATACAATAATCTATTGTAAATATATATATATATATATATATATATATATATATATATATATATATATATATATATATAACATATATATATATCTTATACTACTTATATATATATATATATATATATATATATATATATATATGCTATGTACATGTGCGCTTGTTTTTTTACATGAATAACTTGATGCTATATAAACTCTTTCTATATATATATATATATATATATATATATTCTTTATATATATATATATATATATATATATATATATATAGGACCTTAAGTAAATCGACGCGCAAAATAATTTAAGCGGAATGGTTGGTAATGAATGATTTTTTATTTTAGGTAAAGAAAAATTAAAAATTTGATTTGCTATAAAATGAACTTACTTTTTTCTTTTTTGAGCTTCAAATTGATTTATTTTTAAATTCATTTTATTTAATTTTTAGTTTATTTCGACGTAAATATTTATTATTTTTGTCCACAATGAGGGTCGTTGGGCATATGTAATGTATGTATATATGTATATGTAACAACAGCAGCAGCAGCCTAATATGCTCTATCATAACCCAATAGTAGTAATATGTATGTAGCAACAATAATATGTAACAATAACTAGCTAACAGCACCCAACTGCTAACAACCAACTTATAGTAGCAATATGTAGCCATATGGATATCTATATATGTAATAACAATAATAATATATAATAATATATATGTATATATATAACATAATAATAATAATAATAATAATATATATATATATAATATATATATATATATGTATAATAATAATAATAGCAACAACATATATATATATATATATGCTAATAACAATAATAATAATAGCAATAATAACTCATATATCTATCTTCTATATGTAGCATAATAATATGTAGCAATAACAGCAATAACAATAATAACTGCTGTTCGCTATAACATATATATATATATATATATATATATATATATATATATATATATATATATATATGCTCTTCTGGAAGGTTTCACAGGTCTCCCGATGCACTGCTGCTGCTATAACACCTTATATGGTCAGATTTTTCTAAAGCTGACAGTATGTAACTTAGAGACCGGCAGCTCCTACAGTAAAACAAATTATATGATATTTGGAATCAGCGGAAGATTTTAGGATGGGGTTTAACTTTTTTTTTTTTTTTTTTTTGCTTATTCGTCGAAAATATTTTCAATTTTTTTATCTTTCCCATTTAGGGGGGCTCGAGCCGACGGGGATCAGCCCGCCGTCCACCGGGAGGCCGAGGGACCCCGACTCCTGCCCTCTTTGCGGTTTACCCTATGGTATTCCTTTAGTTAAAGTAATACCAAAGTGTTTTTAATTAAAATTATTCTTTTTTTTTTTAACTAAAAGGAATACCATAATGTAAATAGCAAAGATGGAAAGAGTTTTACAAACTGTTTTTTTTGTGTTTGTGAAGAACTTTAATTCGGTGAACGCCAGTGTTTATAAGTAATTTTATTTTTTAATTTTCGACGAAAAAAAAAAAAAAAAAATTTCCGCTCTCTGGTATATTTATATATATATATATATATATATATATATATATATAGAACCTTAGCAACATATATATATATATGCCTTAATAACCAATAGCCTTAATAACAACAGCATAATATATATATATATATATATATATATTATAATATATATATATATATATATATATATATATATATATATATATATATATATATATATATATATAATAATTATAATATATATATATTTAAATAAAAAAAAAAATAACCCCTTAATATATATATATATGTAATATATATATATATAATATATGCTATTATATATATTATACTATATCTTATATATATTATATATATATATATATATAACCTTAACAACATAACAATATATATAATATATATGTAATATAATATCAGTTTATTATTAATCGTGAACGTCTCTGCAGGCTTTATGTATTGCATGTAATCAGGTTTAAAGATAAAGAGATGTTAGCCAAGCTTACTCATTTTCATAAGCCTACGGTGAAGCACAAAAAAACAAAAAATATTTCTTTTTACATTTTGTTAATATTATTTAAATTATATTTGAAAATTCAAATAAAGTTTCTCTTTTTTTTTTTGTTTCGTAAATTCAGAATCTTAAAATGCATTTCCCAGGTTTACCAACTTTACGAAGCTTAAATTATTTTGCGCGTCGTGGTTTACTTAAGGTCCTATATATATATATATATATATATATATTATATATATATATATATATATATATATATATATATATATATATATATATATATATATATATATATATATATATGCTATATATATATATATATATGCTAACCTCAGTACTATACTGCCTATATACCTTAATAACAACCTCATATACTAACTGCTATATATATATATATAGCAACCTTAACTATATATATATATATATAACTGCTATATATATATAGGTTCTTTATTTTTCGCAAGCCCCTAATTTTGTAAGGTTGGTATTACTATCATAATATTGTTGTGAAACAGAAAGAAAATATTTTAAATCTCGCAAGCACTTATGGCTTGCGAGAAGGAAAAGATTTAGTACACGAAGAAAAGAACATATATTAAGGTTTTTTGAGCTTAGCGCATATTAATTTATATTACATTGCATTTATTTAATACATTTTTAGATCTCTACATTGAATTAATAATAATAATAATAATAATAATAATAATAATAATAATAATAATAATAATAATAATAATAATAATAATAATAATAATAATAATAATAATAAAATAAAAAAAATCATATCTCAAAAACTACAATAGCTACAGGGAAAAGGAATACATTTTTGAATCCTTGTAAAATTTTAGTTAGGAAAATGTAAAAAAAAAAAAATAATAAA